>JAACJM010000189.1:0-164922 GCA_013368315.1 Tetrapyrgos nigripes | reverse complement strand
CGTCCTCTGCACTCTTTCCCTGGCTCAAGGGGGATTAGCTTTTGCATTGAGTATCGCCTCATTCGTCAGCGTGCCGAATTTAGCAGCCTTTGCTAAACTGATCCCTTGGAAACAGCTGGCTGGCTATCACCATAGCTTGCGACGCGTCTATCACGGTGGCGCTCTCGTATTATCTGTTGAAGAGTAGGACCGGGATGAAAGGCGAGTATTTGCTCAGTGTTAATATCCTCTAGCTGAAGACTGGCGGTACCAACGGCGCCGTGACGCTGAAAATGAAATAATCATCAATTAGCCAGCGACACTGTCATTTCCAAGGTCGTTCGCAAATCAGTAGAAACTGCATTGCCTGTGACCGTCTTTTGCATTTGTGATGTGGCTATTCTGGTCAGTGTCGTTAATTGATTTCACGAGAGCAAGGCTTGAGGCTCACCCAAGTCGCTGTAGACCACCATTCCCAAGTCAAACCTGCACTTGATGTTTGCATTGCCCATGGCCCGATTGTACACGTAGGTCTCCAAACCATCGCAAAGATGATTATTTCTGACGGCAATCTCTTCATTTCCGACAGAAACACCCTCATGACGGTAATCGTCAATTGATGGCTGTATTTACGATTACTAGAGGCCTTCTGACCAGTTTTGTACGCACAGACTCTCAACACTCGTCACGTCCTTCGTCGACAAATGCGGCCTAGGACCCTACCGACCCTTGGACATCTGTTTGCGTCAGAACAGAATAACGTTAGCTCGGTGAGTCAGTTGACAATTCGTGGCCGACTTGCTTGATTGCACCTGATTGCACGACCTCTTTTCACTATGGTCACTTCCAACCAGAAAAATCGCGTCGGCTAGAAGCAGGAATTCCACAGAGAATTGGATGATGGAATTTTTAGGGACTGGTGACTGTTTGCGTCATCACTGCCGATTTCCAACCCTATAAAGCGCACTCGAATTCTCGGAACACCGCAAGCAGCCTTCAACGAGATCATACTTTGAAAACGGGCAATTTCCTGTACATGTACATATCGATATACACGAGGCGGGGACTATGTTGCCACTATCAGGGGGTCGCCCAAGCAGGACTACTCAGCCAAAAAAGCCAAAGTGCAAGGCTAAAACTTAGTGATCTACACTTGCTGAAGTACTTGTGTATTAACGCTAGTTTGTATCATAAAACAACGAAGTCTCTAACCGTACCATAAATTACATGACAAAGATATGTATGCTCAAAATATCAAGGTCCAAATACCGTTTATATCACATAGTGGTTGCCCAATCCAATCCTCGCTCAAGTTCTCAACCGGTAGCCAGTTCGCCCAACCCGAAAGAAATCAGTTCCTGTTGCACTTTATCTAACCTGGTCTCCTAGCCAACAGCTCATGCCCTTCTTTCAACAACCACAGGATCCTCCGCAAGGTATTGCGCACATCGTTCACTCGCACTTGAGTTACCCAGTCCAAATTTGGTGATGAGGAATGGCTGGAGTTCCTTCGAGAGAGCCTTGACGAAACGAAGGTCAATGAAGGAGGGTATATTGTCGATGATTCGCTACAGGAAAACAAAAAGAAAGCACGACAAAATAACCGACAAAATTAGCGACCTTAATTCTGAAAATCCCGAATGAAAGCAAAAAAAAAACAGACTAACCTTATACGCAACCTGGAAATATCCTCTAACCTCTGCCATGACCTGCAACTCTGTTTCGTACTCATCAGTCGCATGAAGCTTGCCTAAATCTTCTAATGTGAGACCAGTGAACCCACAGCGCGCCAATGCTGCAAGCAGGTCATTTACATCTTCTTGGGAAGGTCCTGAGCCCGCAGTTGGCAGGTGTGACGTTGCCCAAGGTGATACCAGCAGAATTAAGTTGGGTTGGTACATCGCTGGCCAACGATTGAGAGGAAGGAGGTGTGGCGACTGGTCGTTCCCAAAACGGAACAGTCTGACTGCTACCACCAGTACTAGGCTTGCTAAAGTCAAAGGCGGGTACGCCATTGGGAATTGCCGAGGGTGCCTTGGCAGCTGAAGAATCCTTGGAAGAGGGCGCAAAGGGAGATGCGCCCTGAGAAGTCGTCGCAGAAGTTTTTGCCGAATCAGTCCCGTCAGGTTTCCTAAATGGAAATGGGATCGGTGTACCAAACCCGGCAGGGGTTGGAGGTGTACTCGGGGCGGTTCCATTTACCTGAGTTCCATTCTGCTTGACTTGAGGAGTCGGTTTCTGGATAGCCGGCCTGACTGAAACACCATCTACAGACGTAGTTTTCCCGCTTTCGACAGATTCTTCTGCTCTGATAGACTTGTACTTGGAAAGCCATTTATCCGTCCCAGTCGCCAGATAGGGTGTATTCTGAGTGTATGGCGTGACCTCAGCCTCCAAGGCAGTATCGAGGAAAAGTTGACAGCTTGAGCGATGTTTTGCGACGAGTTCGTATACGAGGGATCTATAGATGCATATGTCAGCCATTGGAGTGAAAGTATAAAACATGACATGACGCTCAAGTACAAGGCTCACCGAATGTTAGCCCGAAGCATATCAAAGCGACCGAAATTCTCGTCTATCATCTTCAACAACAGCCGCATGGTAGCCTTCTCAACTGAGCTAAAACACTTTTCAGCTGCAGAGGGCCAGGTAGTCTGGAAATTTCGTGATGAGTGCGACCTTGGCTTCGAAAGGCACGTTATTGGGTAATTCTCTCGTGATAGAGCTGGAGAACAAAGCGTCAGACTGGAAAATAATAGTATAACTGAAAATCACTCACTTGGATATATGCAAACGCATATCTGCCAAATTAAACGCTCTCTTCTCATTGCTCATCGTGAGACCGTCGAGGTCATCTTCCTCCTCCTCCAAACAATTTGGAAACGCAGGCCTACTCTCCTTGGGAAGGCAAGGGACGAAATTGGGTGCAGTACGTCGTATAGCAATTTTAAGATCCTTGTACGCGTCCCGATGCTCATGAATCAATTGAGTGAGATGAACGCCTCCCTTGACATATTGCTGAACTTGGCCTGCAAATGCGCTGATGAGGTTGAGCATGTGCGTAGCTGGCTTCCTCTTCCAAAGCCTTTGGGAGACGATTTAGCTCCTCGCAGGTTGCTTCAAGAAGGGAGGCAGCCTCGGAACGAATTACAGGAAGTCTAGAAGGAGGAATATTCAACGAGCGTTTCCCAATAACAATGGCATTGCGCTGCACTCACGAGTCATCAATAATCCTAACTAATAAACGACTGAGGTTGTTGGTGAGATTATCGGTACCAAATCGATCGGTGTGGCTGGACTTTGACCACGGAAGGGTATTTCGGAAAAAGGCAATTTCGGTTTCGCGAGCTTTGGCTGCAGTGGCTGGGTTGCTTCGCTCAGCGTCATCAGGTTGTCGTGTACAGTAGTAACCGTGGGTCAGTTGGTGGCGGCTTCGACCTTCTATGACATCTAGCCAAAGACTGAGTGCTTTTGTGGACCCCACACCAAGCATGTCGGGCTTGGTCAGCACGCCTGTACAGAAAGAATGATTAGACGCGTTGAATGAAGCTGTTATTAAACATACCGATGGTTCTGCGTCCATCTGGGTCTTCCAGACGTGCTAAGCGCAAAGCCTTTTGGTGTTTCAATGTCATCTGCGCGAGGGTGAATACCAGTAATACGGAGACAGAGATGCTGTGCCTACCGGTCATTGGCAAAGCTACGAGAATCAGACAGTTGCCTTTGATGTGAGAGGAGACCATCTCTTCGACAAGCTTGACGATGTCTGCTTCAGCGTTCTGAATAAGACCTGTGAACGGTCAAGTTTGTATTTCAGGAAAGAATACAATGAATCATTTCAAGATCACGAACCTGGAAGGTCAATGAAAGCCAAATCCGTCAGGCCTGGTCCCTCTAAATCGACGATAATAACGTTGCGCGAAAATGGAACCGTCTCGAGAGATTTTTCGGACCACTCCTTCAATTCATCAAACGTGGAAGACAGAATCCTGGCTACTGGAACTTCAGGGTTCAAGACTGAGACTTGTGCACGCCGTAGCATGGGCTCGACCTTGGTCTTGTCTGTGATAATATTTCCGAATGAAGTTTCTGAAACGTCGTCGAGAGGTTTTCCGAATTTGTCATATTCACGACGAATGAAGATACGACATGACCACGGTGAGGAAGATGAAGAGAGTCGACATTCCATTGGGCATCTTGTGCAAGTCCCTGCGTCTCTTGGAACTTTAATCTGCACGAAAGACGAAAAATGTAATGTAAGACAAAGACAAAGAAAGGTGGTGGCAAGTCCACAAACCCCGGATATGGCCTCCACTACACTTGATTTACCAGCACTCTGATTTCCAATCACTGTAATTCGTGGAAGATCTAGATCACTCTGAGCTCTTCAAGACAAACAGTAAGTCAAATATCGAGTCAAGACATTTGAGTGGCTCACCCGACTGCTCGCAATTGGTTGACCAGAGCTAACAGTTCCTTTCTCCTAGTCGCGTACTGCGTCGAGGAAATTTCAGAAGGCATCTTGAATCGTCAAGAACGTAGCGTATGATAGTGAAAGCAAGGAGAAAGACGCGTCAGAAGTGGAAGAGAAAGAAAGATTAAGAAAGAAAGAAAGAGCTTGAGTCACGTGAGTTGTTGCGAGCGTCAGAATGCCTTTGCGACGCGACTTGGACGCGAGCATTCTGGTTTTATGCACCAGTGACTGGAGTTCCCATGGCGGCAGTCTTGATAGGAGCAGTCCACCGTCTCGACGGAATGCAAATGTCTGGTATATGACGAAGTCTGAGAAGCGTATTTAATCAACATGCTGACTGCCACCTCATGTTGACTGCCAGCTGTTGACTGCGAAGCAAGTCTGGCAGGCTCTCATGGCCTGTTGACTGCCATGTTGGTTGCCAACGTGAGGTACAGGTAGATTGGTACAGCTCGATTGTCGAGATCTTGTACTGTCAGCTGTAAGCCCGCGGGCTGGCCACTGCCTTCGGCGCCTTTCGGTCTGGCGACTCTGGCCTCAGATCCTCTACTTCACCCCGCCCAATTGCTAGACAGATAGTCTGGGCCACAACAGTCGATCCCAGCTCTTGTCTGAGGTCCTTCAGGCAACGCAGACACATCTCAAACCGAACATTACTCCGCCGAATTGCGAGACAGACACTCTGGACAGTTGCTATATCCACCAGACGATAGTCAGAGCTCTGGGCCTGTCGCAGCTTTTGCAGCTTCTGATCTCTCAGGCGCGAAAATGTATCTCAATTCCAACATTACCTATCTTAACCTGAACATTACCCCCTCCCCATGACGTAGTGTATGAGTGAGGTCTGGCCTAATCCCAATCCTTTGCAGATTACGACACCACGTCCTACATTACCTTCATGCCCTCGCCGGGGTCATCATTGTTTTCTTCGTCTGACACCATGAATGGATATGTCGCAGTTGACCCTAGAGGATATGGTCCTCAGCACGCTTGGGACGAGTTTAATGTTGATGAGAGTCCTGGTTGGATGCAATGGGAAGGGAATGTGCCAGTTCAGAACTGCAGTGGAGACACGAGCTATCAGCAACCTTGGCAGGGCAATAACTCGTTTGGATACATGCATTAGGGGTTGAGAGATCTTGTTACAGCTGTAGTCAGATTCCTGTGTAGTTGTCGACTTTTGAGTACTATGAATAATAGTCGCATACATACTTTACTTGTGTTCCGAAGGAGTTAAAACACGACATTGATGATGAGTGAGGCATTCGTGACATTGAAAGTCATGAAAGTCATGAGTCTCCCTAACGAAGAGACTGTGCGGATATGGGTGTACGGTAGAGTAGGGGAGTATGGTGTGATGTGAGGTGTGGTAATGGAATGAGACCATGTAAAGCAGCAGAGCGTTGGTCATACAGAGGGAGGGGTAGCGCAAGGAGGTGGGTAGCACAAGAGAAAGCCAGACAAGACTCAAGAGGAGAGGAGGAATACATACTACAAGGGCCCAAACCAATCAATCACAGATAATTGAATAAAATAGAAAAACTGTGTGTCGCAAGGTGAAATAACTGAAGCAAGCAAATGCAAATGCTGTGTAGAGGCAGAAGTAACCAAAAATAAAGACCCTTGAGAGTCCACTCTACGTAGAATAAAAAACCAATAACGATGAAACGTTCTTTTCGTATAAGCAAGCAAGTCAAATGCATGTTGTCAGACTTCAGTCCACTTGATTCCTGATCCGTTTATCCAACCAAGTTTCACGTTGCAGCCCGTACAGTTGAGTCCGTCCCTTCTGCTAGATGTCTCGTCGTCCCTGCACCCGTTCCTGTCGCCATACCCTGCTCCCTGCGGAGCGTCGGTGTTCTCGGCCTCGAGCCCTCATCAACCGTCTCTTGATCCGAATCCCTCTCCGTCTCTGTGTCATCACCCGAAAGGTACTCGGAGTGATACACACTCTCACTCTCCGATTCAGTACCTGACATCCCAGATACCAACTCGCCAAACTCGTTATACTCACTGACCCCAGCTCCTCCCAGGCTTTCTTGTGCAGTCGCAAAGGATTGGACAGATCTAAAAGAACTTGCACGGGATTCGGCACGGGATTCCGGGTAGGGGTAGTTCGGGGTTGAAGAATCGTTGGGTGCTTTGAAGGATGTAGGCGGGGTTCGGGATGAATATGAAATAGTTGCGGCTGCGTATGGGACGATGGGCTTGGGGGTAGAGGAAGGCTTGGAAGAAAGTGATTTGGATTGGGGGGCGGGAGTGGCAGGTGAGGGTGAAGCTGGTGCTTTTGATGAAGGAGTAGGGGCAGAAGATGGCGGTGATGAGGAAGATGAAGCTGCTGATGAAGAAGCATCAGTCGACTCTATTGTACTAGTCGATGCCGTGCCAGAACTTGGACTACTAGAAGAATCAGATGAACCTGATGCATCAGCAGCCTGAGCCTTGGGTGACGTAGCATCGCTCGTAGCCAAAGCCAATGCCGTCGTCGATGTAGCAGACGCGCTCGATGCTGGTGCTGCACTGTCAGTTGGTAGAGAAGCTATAGGTATTTTCGGTGAACCAGCAGGCGTTGCAGCTTGAACTTGGATGATGGCATGGTCCGCGCCCGCTCCCAGTGCAGTGTCACTATTCTGAGCTTGCCCTGCCTCTCCTCTCTCAACGATTCCGCTATGACCGTGTCCCGAGCTCTCGTCATTTCCACTTCCACCAACCTCAGGACTTGCCACCCTCAACCTTGACCCAGGCCTCGGCGAGGACTCAGATGCCTCAAACTCGGGTGGAGGATCATTCAAATCAGCCCTCGACGAACTCGCGTACGCAATCGCATCTTCCCCATAAGGCATCCCAAACCTCGCAAACGAATCTCTACTCGAGATCAGTTTGAGCTGTTCTGGTGTTGGTCCTGACTTCGGGTACGTAAACTCTGTACGCATTAGCGTATGCGTTAACGGTGCAGAGATTGAGTTAAGTGAGATCATAGAAGGAGAGTTGAGGTGGTTCGAGTTGAGAGTCGCGTTGGACTTTTTGCGCACGAGACTGAGAAGGGAGCCATTGGATTGGGAAGGGCGGTGTCCCGGAAATATAGATTGACGGGATAAAGTCGATGTAAGGGATAGTGCACCACCAGAGCTACCTCGGTTATGTGATGGACCAGGAATTGGAGGGACGGGAGGAACAGATGACGACACTGATGGTAAACCTGGAGGTGGATTTGTGGAGCCTCTAATAGTTCCACCTCGGGTGAAGAGATTACTCAAACGGAAGGTCGACCGTCGATTTGACGTTGTGGTAGATGATGCAGGGTTTGATGCCGTAGGCGACGTTTCCGGGCTTGCAGTGGTTACTGGCACAGCGATACGGTCCTCGCCGAGATCAACAGCTTCGAAGTAGGAAGGCGTTGCACCTCTGGGATCAATTTCATCTGTACGCATCGTATCCACACGAGCCAATGAGGAGGTAGACTCGTCGCTTCGGCTACCCATCTCGCCACTTGTCCGAGGCTGTGCTGGTGCTGCAGGAGTTTCTGCATCTCCTTCACGTCGTTCATCGTCATTATGAAGCAGGGGCATGTCAGTGGGAGAATGAGGCATCGGCGAATATCGGGAGTTGACCGAGTCTTCGTCCTCGGTAACTGAAGGCATTTCCACAGCGTGTAAAAGAACGTCTTCCATATCTGTAGGGCCCCTAGTGTAACAATGATGTGAGACTAGAAGCCATACAAACGATGCATGACGCCTCACCGAATAACCACAAGCTCCTGCTCGCCTGGCTCTTTCATGTACGCTGGTAAAGATGTCGTCGATATCTGGGACGGCGTCCTACGAGGCCGACGAGGTCTACGTGTCCTGGATGCCGCGTCACCACCAGTCGTAGCAGTCGTAGTGGTAGTAGTGTTGGTGACGTTATTCGTAGAACCTGCAAGCTGGGCAGCGGTCAACTCTCTGGTGACTGGTACTCCCGTCTCGTTCCCAGCTGCTCTAGCAAAGTACTGCGTGAAATTTGACCCTCTCTTGGCGAGGATGAATGCAAATACTCCGATGACAACTAGCACGACGACCACAATGGGAACCTAGGTAGGATAAGAGGCCAGCACACGATCGAAACAAGGAGTAATAACACACCCATATCCTTGTAGTACTGCTATCAGACTCTGGAGTACCATCGCCGTCATGAGTTGCTCTCCTGGTAGTCCCATCCAGAAAAGCTCGTTCTTGTCCATCTTTCGTGGTGGGTGCAGCGATGACGGTGACAGCGCTAGACCATGAAAGAGCGAGTATAAAAAGAGTTGAGGGGTTCATTATAGGAAAGTTGTTGTACAATGAAGATCGTAAGTCATAATAAGAGAAGCAAAGCATAAGTAGTGATTTTAAAGAAATTTAGGTGGAGGAAGGGAGGAGACCAGAGGCGGTGACGGCAGGCCTGCCTAGGCGCTGTCTAATACATATTGATCAAATTTCAGGTCCGTAAACAGATTCTTTCGAGATTTCTCTGACTGGATATCGTCTACATATATGAAAGCCAGCGAACCTACAAGGCTCAGCTCAGCGACCACAACTATCCCATCATACATTGTACTTAAAATTTACAACTACAAGCTCATCCAGGCGTTAGTACAAAAATTGCTTGACAAATTAAACTCTCGTGGCGGATGAAAATCTCCGAGAGTCAGGCTTGACCCAATTAAGGACCTTCCGAGTGAGGACTTGGCTGATAGTAATACGGCGGCTTGCTGTCTCCTGCTGTCCTGATGAATGCCATACTCGCAGGGACATTGAGCGTCCGCTGCTACCCAGTATGCCATGATTGTAGTTTGCAGACATCAGTAGAAAAGGCAGCGAGCCTAAGGGGAGGAACCGGAGATAAGTGTGTCAGTAGAAATGACAGCATGCATGGAAATGCACAGCTGAGCGGTTGATGACCTTGCAGGCGGGAGTCAGCCAATCAGGAATTGGTTCCACGGTTAGCCACTTCGCGCGTCATTTGCTGATGTAAAGGTCTCAGTAGCTAGTCCGGAGTGGTGTAATCTATCTATCTAACGCAGGACCGACGTAAGATATGCACTGAGGGTTTGCTGAGGGTACACCGTGGTGAACGAGTCCAAGGGGATCAACTGAGCAGTTGATGCTCTGAGGTTGAAGTCTATCTACATACCTATGGCAGCGGACTGAGATATTATGAGAAAATGGAACGGAGTGTCTGAAATGTACGTATCGGGGCCAAGGCTACCTAGCGAAGTAAGTATAAAAGACCAGCGGAAGCAGAAGCAGAATCAAATTCAGTCACCTCCCAGTGTAGCTAAGCCCACACAGCGCATACACGGCTTGGAGAGAAGTATTTCGTATCTCGCGCTGTCTGACAGTCCAAACTATCGATTAAAAACCTGTGGGCAACAAGGCTATATCGATAACAAGTACCAGAGGAAGGGCAGTGAAGACTAACGAGCGGGAAGAGTCATAAATGACTTGCACTAGGAAGCCCTAGAATCATGGACGTCGCATGCTGAGGAGTCATTGACAGGACACACTAAGTACAACGAGTTATATCCAGAGTATAAGCGAGAGTGCTTCGCATCCAAAATCAGAAGCAAGAGGAGACGAGTGGTTGTCCATTTATCATACGGAGATAAGAGAACCAAGGCTGAGTGACGAGGAGAAGAAGGTCAGGATGCTTCGTAAACTGGTCAAGGCGGAGAGAATCCAGATATCCAGAGTGACTTGCGTGTATTTTTGAGAATTGAAGGGATATCCGATGTCAAAGTACGATATAAAAAAAGACTACTTGAGAAGACGTTGCAATCTCACGCAAAGGGAAGGTAAAGCCAGGCAAGCAGGGAAGGGGAGGTGATCTACGAAGACTTGCCTAAAGTGGCGCGGTTGTGTTTGACCGGTGCTCACGTGGCGGCGTCTTTCTTTCTTTCTTTCTCTTTTCCCGCAAATCCCCGTCTGCAAGCTTTCACATTAAAATTCGCTGGCTATAGCCTGATTCTGGGATCTGTGTACTACTGAAAGCTCCGTCTGATTGCTTCCTTTACGCATATCACCGGTTTCAAATCATTGTATTCGTCTGATAAACGATCACTTTGAACTTGCCACTCTCATCGAGTCATCGATCTCGAGGGATGACTGTCCTGACTGTCCTAACCTTAGACGGGCAAACCCTGCTTGAATTCTGGTCGACGTTCATCAAACACTGGCCTCATTCAAGGCCGGTTTTGGGGACGCTGCCTAATGCTCAATTTACAATTCTAATCGCAATCTTCCCCACCAAAATTCGAGATGTCGATGCAATAAAGTTTGAGCCCTCCCACTCGTAGCGCTCCGAGAACTCAGGTCTTCCCCTACTTCCCATTGCCCTTCCTATCGTATGGCTCTCCGCATTCCGTGTAGCAACATTGCCGCCTGCGATATTAAAGATCTCTTTCTCGATCTGGAAATTGATTGTCTGCTTCCTTGTACCTCCGTACGGACCTACAGATAGGAAGGCTCGTCTGCTGATTGGGTACCAGGCTGGGGTACATACTTCAGTGAATGACATGTATCCAGGTGGCTTATCACCTATCTTTTTATCTTGGTCTATCTTTTTATCTTGGTCTATCGTTCTGAAAATTCATTTGCCTATTTTTTCAGTGCATCTTCCTCAACTTCCGCCTATCTATATCTACTATCTCTCGAAGGCCTTCCTTCCCATATTGGAATGGGCATCTTCGTTCACTCTAGCTATGACCCTGGAATGGCTCAAGATCTTATTTAAGATGGGAAAAATCTCCTTCAATCTTTACTGCTCCCCCCTACATCCAAGTCCTGCTTCTCGTTTCTCCTCTCCAATAACACTCTTAAAGAAGAAATGGCTAGCTTTGGTTTCCTCAGCACGCTGCTCGACCTCCTCTTCAAGGGCCTCAAGCCTGGCCCTACACGTGCAGACATCACGCCCTATGCCTTTCCTCCCACTACGAAGGACAATCGTGCGTCGTGCTTTTCTCTCCCAGCTTCTTGTTTTCCTCATAACACTGGCTATGATACTTCTACTTCCTTTCTACTCGTGCAGTCGAGTACGCCGACCTCGCCATCATCGACCTTTCCAAAATGTCCACTCCCGAAGGTCGCAAGGAGCTAACGGCCCAATTATCTCGTGCGATGCATGAGACGGGATTTTTCTATGTGATTAACCACGGTTATACGCAAGAACAGGTGAGTCAACTATGTTCCTTTCTTCGGCGATGTGCCTTTACTAACTCGTTGTTTATCACAATGTAGACTAACCGTATCTTCAGCATCGCAAACTTGATTTTTGATGATGTGAGCGATGAGGAGAAGGCGCTTTACACGGGCAAATCCCCCACTGTATACGAAGGCTACAAGCCTAAGCAGACTTGGGTGCGTACTTTCCCGACTTCGTCAGTCTGCGGTTGGGATGCTGACTGTTTCTCTCTAGAAAATCCAAGAAGGCGTCCGCGACCAGATTGAGCACTATAACCGTGAGTTTACACCCTTCTCTTTGATGTCTGTCAGGCCCATTCACCTGACGTGTTTGTCCGCCACAGTCAACCGCAAAGTCGATAGACGCACCCACCCGGAGCCAGTCCGGCCATACTTGAAAGAAATCCAAGATTTCGCGTACCACAACCATCACAATGTCCTTTACCCGGTTTTGAGGTATGTGCACTGAGGACGCCTTCTGATAATCATAACCCATCACTCACTGGGTCCATATTTTTTCCAGGTTACTCGCCGCGGGCCTCGAATTGCCTGAAGATACGCTTGTCAAGCAACACCAATGGGACGCAGCTAGCGAGTCTTCTGGTTCAGTTCCCTAAATTTGTGTTCTTCATTGGCACTGTGCAGCTGACCATACCCTCCATTAATTTGGCCCATCCCATCTACAGTCAGGTTCATGAAGTAGTGAGTCCAGTCGCATCTCGCTTCACACCTCAGAACTCACATGCATATATTTAACTTTCTTAACCTCTCCATATCTGCGTATCTGCCCTGCTCGTGCGTTCAATTGGGAAAAAAGCCACCCACGATCACCGGAAGAAGAGGAGAAGACCAAGAATGTGATGCTTAAAGGCCACACGGGTACGTGTAGACGTCTACCAAACTGAATCTCAAGCTCTGTTCCTTCAATCTTCCTTCTTTTCATATGTTTGTTTATCTGTAATATTCGACAATTGACTAACATGGGCGTTTCATTCCTGTGCTGCGTGCATCTCCTTATCTCGGATCTTTCATCTTTATTTGTACAAAGATATTGGCTCCGTGACCATTCTCTGGTCCCAGCCTATCGGTGGACTGCAGATCCTCTCCCCAGACGGGAAATGGAGATGGATCAAACATATTGATAATGCCTTGGTGGGTCACGCGTTCTCATTGCTTCCTTCAGACTCAAAGAAACCAATCTGATTACTCTCAATAACCTGGACAGGTCATCAATGCTGGCGACGCCATGGAATTCCTCTGCGGAGGCTTCTACCCTCCCACCCGTCACCGTGTCATCCAACCACCCTCTGACCAAAGACACCTCCCTCGTCTCGGAACGTTCTACTTCGCCATGGCAGATGATGACGTTAAGCTTGTTCCTCACGAGGAAAGTCCTGTGCTGCAGAGGGTCGGGATTAAGAGGCTTTGCTCGAATGATGAGGCTCCTACGATGGAGCATTGGAGAAAGGGTAGGACCACGGCTTACGGGAATAGTGTCCTGAGACCTGGAAAGGAGATTAATGTTGAGGAGGAGAATATTCACGGGGTCCTTGTGAAGCATTGGAACTGATTGGGCTCGCGATATCGGACTTACATGACTGTTGGTTCCATTAACGGGCTAGACGACTGGTTGTATTTTGTCTCGTCCTTTTCGTGTACATCATTTTCAGTGTCTCATACAAGGCAGATTTTTTCTTTCGTTTCCTCTCATCTCACGTTTTCGTCGTTCTACATCCTTCACTGCAAATTGTACTTTTACTCTCCTCTTTCCAAAGCACTATCTGTGTGTTGTATTTCGAAGTCGCATTTTGTTCAATTCTACATACCAAGCAAGGGTAAGGGTGACATTGATCAGAGAAACGTACTTAAGTCTAGTAGATCTAAATTCGAGGACCTATAACATCAATTTAAGCGACGTCGAAGAGAGTAGCTTGGTCCTAGCAAAGTGCACACGTAAAGGAAGTAACCTCGGTACTAGTAGTTCTGTACTGAGATCAGGAGACTTGGGACGGGAAAACGCGAATGAAATCACAGGACCCAGAAGGGCCAGGGTACCTAACCGGCACTCAGAGATACACAGATGCTTTATGAGAAAGGGAATCAAAAGGCCGTCCAGCTTGGTGCAATCAATATCCACTCCTTTCTGAAGCCAAGGAGAGCCAAGGTCCAGACAGCACTGCGAAAGCGACGTCAAAATAGGGAAATCCGGGGTAATATGACAGCCTACTCACGCCATAAACGTTTAAAAAGTATTGGAAATCATTTCTTCTGTCGACCTTAACCTTGTCGAAGTAATGAGATATGGAAAAGTTAACAGGTGACCGTGCTGTCTCCGCAAGCTCCAGTAGGATCCAATCAGTCGTTCCTACAGTACAGCCTGGATAACTCTGGATATTCTGCAAACGCTGAGCTACATAGAGCTCGGGTCAGTACTGGGTTCCGCACATGCGTCATTCAATAGGTTGAGCACGCACATATAGTGATATTCCTTTTGGTCACCGCGGCAAAAGGGGTGGATTTGCGAGTATGACGTGCTCGACGAAGTTGGTTGCGTGAGTAGTTGCACCAGAGCAGTAACTTCGGAAATATTTAAAGGAAGAAAGGGTTGGAAGCCAGACTGTATCATACGCCTCATATTCCACAATGTCTGCCACGACGACTCTTGTCGAGAACCTGACCCACGTCGTTTCCCCTCAGAGTGTAATCTCTACGTCGAGTGTTCCGCCGGCAAAAGAATGGATACCACCTGAGCCTACAAACGAAGAGGTAGAATGGGCAGACATCCTCACTGTGGACCTCTCGCTGTACGACACGAAGAAGCAGGAGCTCATCGACACTGTCCAAACTGCTCTTGAGCGTGATGGATTCTTCTACGTTATTGGTCACGGCATTCCTGAGGAAATCGTAAGCCGCCTTTTGCCTGCCGTTTTTGCCGCGCCTTACCAGTTACTGCCATGTCGTCAGTTGAAGCGTCAGTTCAATATTGGACAGCTCACCTTCGATGAAGTAGACAGAGAAGAGAAGGAGGCTCACCGAGCGCAGATTGCGGAGCAGGGCACCTTTATGGGGTACAAGGTAATTTCTCTTCACAGTTCACAAGTCATTGCATTGAGTTTACTGCTTTTTAGTTGCAAAACTACTGGGAAATCAAAGACGGTGTCAGAGACAGGATTGAGCACTACAACTTTTATCAAAATCAGTCAGTATTCCTGCGTCGGAATGCTGCGGAATTGCGCTGACTCCAAAGCTAGCATTGACCCCATAACTCGTCACCCGAAGCCTCTTCAACCCTTCGTTCCTGAAGTCAAAGGATTCCTCGAGGTTGGTGAGCTTCACTGGAACAGTCTCTGGCAATTTTCTGAATTGTTGATGTCAGGAAACTCGACAAAAAGTACTTCGTCGTATCCTCAACCTCATCGATGGGGTTTTGGGCTTGGACGAAGGCTACCTCTGGTCGTTACACGAGGATTCGCAAGGTCACCGGGGAGATGATGTTAGTTCACCTCAACTTCTCCAAACCTCTACCTGTTGCTAATGTACCTTCTATCAGCTCCTCCGGTACATGATCTACGACCCGCTTACCAGCGAGGAATCCCAGAAGACCAACGGAGTCATGTTAAACGGCCATACCGACTTTAACAGTATCTCGACTCTCGTCTCCCAACCTATCACTGCGCTTCAGGTCCTCATGCCCGATAACGTTTGGAGATATGTCAAGCATAAGGACGGGGCGCTTGTAATTAACATTGGGGATCAGATGTCTTTCATGAGCGGAGGGATTCTCAAGGGTACTATGCATCGAGGTGAGATTTAGCCATTATCTTTTCTTGACGCTGGTGCTCATGTCGCCTGTCTGTCTTTCTTACAGTCGTTCGTCCTCCTAAAGACCAAGTCCACCATCGTCGTCTAGGTGTATTCCACTTCGCTCACTTCATCAACGGTATTCCCTTGGATCTCCTACCGTCAAAGAAAGTCCATGAAGAGGGTCATGTCATCTTTGAGGGCCAAGTTCCTACCACTGACGAGTAAGTGAAATACTGGTCTCATTTGCGATTGTTCTGTTAACCGGTTCTCATCTTTCAGGTGGGAATCTGCACGGATAAAGAGTTACGGTACTGGACAGTTCATCAGAGGCGAGGTATACGATATTGAGATTCTCAATGGGTTGCAAGTAAGGCACTACCACTAGAGCCTCAAAAAGATACAGGATATGATTGGCAAACGGTGACTGGTATATATACGCTACTGTACAACAAATAGAAAACACGCAGGTGTTGTAAAAATACATTTTGGCAAAAGTTGCAATTGGTGTGCTGCTTTAGTGCAAGAGGGGAGGGGAAGACCGGATCATGACCGTTAGACCACTGTTGCCCTTGTGAAAAATGCAAGGCCAAGTCATCCGTACTTATTCTCAAGTATCTTTCGGACAAGTACACTAGCAGTGGCAATGGACAAGAGATGAAGCCCATTGTGGGTAGCCTGTGATTGATCTGTGTGGATTCGTCTCGAATGATACTAGAAGCCAAAGGTTTCAGTGGTTGCAAAATATCTTCGAGATTGGCTGTGGTTTATCATTCATGAGCGAGGAATGACATTGTTCAGTAGGCAAGTAGGCTTCAAGTGGCCGAATTCCAGCGGAGTAAGATGCATTTATCAGTGGAACTCCTACACCTGGTAGAACTTTCGGTATGCTAAGTGGTATGTATCTCGGAAAGCGATCACAGCAATCTTGTAGTAACCCAAGTGCCAGACATATTGTTGCGTAGATAGGTAAGCCTTCCTGGTGGCCCGGAGAATTGATCTGACAGTGAGTAAATGTATAATACTCATGCCGCGAAGCTGTGGTTGAATATTATTATGTAGGGAGGCACGGAAGAAAAACTCGCCCGACGGATCCGGGATAAGTCGTTTCTTGAATAACCAGATATTTACATACCGTTGTTGTTTGCTGGTCTGAATACGCGATTCTGGTTGCTATGATTGGCAGGAAGTAAAGTTCCGAGGAGTTGAACGAAAAAAAGTCCCTGCACATATATGTACCCAATCTTGAAGAAGCTGGACTTGCTGAAATGTCCTCCGCTAGTTTGACGTTTTCTGAACGCGATGCCCGGGTCAACCAACGTGTAGGACTTTAGCTCGAGTCCTTGGAGAGGGCGTTTTTGGTGCTCTGGCGAGTGGGATTACAGTTTACATAATGCACCGCTAGCAATGCCCGGAACGCGTCGACGCGTTCAAGGAAGTGAGATCACATGGTCGTATTTCTCCAATTTCACGGATCGTCTGTGAGATGAGGAGCAATGAAAGACAGAGACTCTTAATACACAAATGACCACCTAAATTTTGAGACAGATTAGTCCTTCGAAAGGAAAGGGGAAATCTAGCTGAGCTGGGGAATTTGCATGTGGAGATCGTCAACTGTAATCAGAAGTTAGGTAGACGTACCTCAGCCCTCCTCAGCCCTGCAATCCGATCAAATCGGGAAGAAAACTATGTTGTATAAGTATTTGATAAAACTGGATTTCAGTCTCGATTTTGTCTTTGTATAATCCATGCATGCGTTCAATACGAAGTACTGCCTAACAGCTGCCCACTGCCGGACGCGAGATAATACAAGCAGAGAGGGTGTTTGTGAGTTATATGAGCTGAGAGACTTGACAGCGAGGGGCTCATTCCCGTAGCTTGGCTTTGGACGAGAGTTATGAGAGCATTTGTTCGGTACCTATTGGTCACCACTCGAACCAATGCCACTGCTTTTCCTGTTTATGGACTGGGGAATGCTGCAGTCTTCTTGTAGATAAAAGGAATGAACTTGAGCAGGATTCTTCAAAGCCTTCTAGCGTAGTGTAGACTCATGAGGTTCATGTGGACGCAAACTGGGAAGATGCGTGGGAAAGATAGTAGTCCAATTTTTTGCTCCTGTTCCGAACCTCATCCGAGCCTCTTCCATCCTTCTTCTCCAATTGACCTGCAGACTTTCAAGCTTCAAGATGAACGGGTGGCACAGTACAAACACAACTTACATGGCAGCAATCTTATCGCGTCGGGCCAGTCACCATGTGGTAGCCTTTGATCTTCAGATCGCAACAATTTTGAGTATTAGATAGAACTCGGTTTATCGGTCTGCTCATTGGACGTTATCAGAAGATTGCACGATGGACTATAATTGACCAAGACATCTTCCCATGTCGTGCTCAAGAGGACCGAAATAGTCCATTAGCGTCCTTATGGTCGTGCGTATGCTCTTACTCGTAAATTGTATAAATATCTGACGACCATGCAATTGCGTTCTATCCAGGACGTCTCTCGAAGATGCTCGGTCTTTTCGTCACTGTCCTTGCAGCCTGTTACCCCATTGCAGCAGCCCCTACAGCAACGGACGACCCATGCGCAAAAATAGCCGGGAAAGCCTTCGTGCCTCCTGCTGACGCCCTAGCCTGCGAAAAGTCCTTTCCCTTCAATGAGACGCTTCGCCAGAATGTGCTAAACAACATTGCTCGCGTATTCGACTTTTTTACGTTCGAAGAGTTTTATTTGGATTCTCCTCCACCGTTTCAAGAGGTGTGGACATGTTTATCTCTCGTTTTTTCTTCTTTTACTTATCTGTATCTGGGTCTGCCATTCATCAATCGGCGGCTCTTGTCAGTCTACCAGTGATATACGCGCAAAACTCGCAGAATTAAACTCCACGGGATTTGAAGTGCGTCTTTTGCTGTTTTCCCGATTTTTCTTCTCACTTGTCCGAAAGACCGATTACGACTTCAATATCGCAGTTTACGATTTTACCACTCAACTCAATGACGGGCATACTCGTGAGTCTTCCAGCTCCGGTTTTCGTTGGCGCAGCTGACATGTAAACACTCCTCTGTCGATAGGCTGGTTTCCAACCTGTTACACCTCATACCAAAACATCCTGCCTGCACCATTTATCAATGTAGAAGTGGACGGCACGCAAGGTGTTTTCATTGCTTTTGACTCTGTGGCGTTCATCTCTCTTTTGGGTTCCGAATATACCGATTTCTTCGACGATATGGGCTTTGACTGGAGACGTCTCGCTGGTGCTCAAGTCACTGAGATTGAAGGCCAGGCACCGTATGACTACGTTGATTTCATTGCGAAGACTGTCTCTGGCAACTATCTGGATCATGGGGTGCGAGTCAACTCGGTTTTCTCAAGTTACAGGATATCAGGAACCAACTTTTCCCAACGTCTGGGAGACTTAGGTATTTCGGGCCCGCCTCGGTTTTCGGTTTTCTCACCGGCTAATTATAACACGTCTGCTCATCTTATAGCTGGTCCCACTGGGGTCAAGCAAACGTCGCTCAACGTAAAGCTGATTGTTGCCAACTCTACCGAGGAGGAGACACTTGACATACCGTTCCTGGCAAACTTCCTTGGCACTAACTTTACCGACGCACAATCTTTGTGTGTATACGCGTAATAAGTAGCTGAAACCAAACACGTTAGCTAACATTTATGTTTTCAGCTGGACTAACAATTGCGCCGCTAACAGCGAAACCAATGGCATTGACTTTAACCCACCTTCTGGCGTCCGACCGAACATCGAGCCCGCAGTCCGCCGAGCCAAGGCATTCATTATCGACAAATCTAACAGCAGCGCTATTGGTTTGCCCGAGCAATTCCTGCCTACCATTCCATCCGTCGACGGCAGCTCCGGTGTCATCAAGAACTTCCTCTTACCCGACAACGAGACCGGAGTGGTCAGTCGCCTGTCATGTCTCGAAGTGTCACCCATTCTGACTGTTCCCTCCGAACTCGTCAGATGTTTGTTGGATCCTTCTCCCCTGACGATTTTGACCAATTCCAAAAGGACACAGTTGACGCAATTGACTCGTTTAAGGCTGCAGGGGTGACGCGCCTCTTGATTGATTTGACAAATAATGGAGGTAAGGGTCGGTCTTCATTCCTGAGAGCAGTGCTGACGTCGGCACTGCGGAGGGTGGCGGAAGCTGACCAGTTTTCCTTTTTCTCAGGCGGCTTTGTGTGTTTGGGACAGTTTCTGTTCCAGTTCCTTGCAGGAGCCCAAATTGGTTATCCGTATGTGTCATTTATGAATTAACTGTAAGCCACAGTCTAAAATGTTTCCTTCATCTAGTGGCTTCGTCTCCACTAATCGAGCTAACCCTCTTGCTCAGAAAATTGTGGCTGCGGATATTGCGCTGGGCAACGATGACACTGATACTTTCTATTCGGCCGATAATTGTTCGTTGGTTTCTGTTACTCGGAGCCTCCCTGCGTGTTTGACCCTCCGCCATGTAGTTGCTTTCTTGAACGATACACAGATGCCAGCCAGCTTTGATTACATTGAACCTTCAGCTCCCTTCCAAATAAACGGAAAACAGGACCCTACCTCTCAGCGGTTCCATGTAGGTGCTCTACGGTGCTTGAAACACGCAAACTCATATACTGACTTCCTTGGCAATACTGTAGGATACCTGCCAACTGGAGTTCAGTCAGGATGTCCCAGACGAAGGTCCCTTCCCTCCCGAGTGCGTGCAATATCTCGAAAATGCTGAACCGTGGCGCTGACCTCCGTCGCGTACAGAAATATTGCGATTGGTGTGTGGCTCCACTTCCACAATATGCTTCTTCTCGGATAATATATTGAGCGCTCCTACTAAATATCCCTTGTAGTCACCAACGGTAAGTCGGTACGATCCAACGGTTAAGATACCCTTCCCTCACTTCTTGTTCTCAGGAAACTGCGCATCAACTTGTGCGATGTTTAGCACTCTTATGAATGAGAGGCTTGGGACGAAGATAGCCGTCTTCGGAGGGAAACCTGGCGAGAATGTAGAATTTAAAGGTGAGTTCGCCGTTGCAGTGTTTGACCTTTGAAGTCATAGTCATTTCCTCGCTCTCTTTGTTCTATAGGAATGGCTGGAAACCAGGTATTGGAATGGTCTGATTTGGATTCTGAAATCAAGACTGCGCGTGTCAAAGATGTAGGTTACAGTTCATTTAACTCTTCGTGTGTGTATTAATCCTTCTCCTCAAATAGGATCCACTTGCTCCTCCTGACCTGTGCGTTGACTTTTAATCCGTTTACTTCAAGCTCCCAACTGAATGATTATCACATTGGACATGTGTAGGCTGGTGGATGCTAACATGCGGTAAGTTGATCACTAGCAGTCGGAGTCCTCGCTGATTCACTGATACAACGCGACGACATAGACATAATTGGAGGACTGGTACGAACTTCATATGGTACAGAAGCTCATCCCACTGATTTGACATCTGGCAGCTTGGAGTTTCTTCAACGAGAGTGTGCCAATTGGTTAGTATGATGTTCCGGCGTCTTCATTCCATGACTGACAGCGACGACTGCTCGTACAGCCTACCTCTCGGAGCTTCCCAAGTGTGAGTAGTGCTGGCTATAGGGAGTTGTATCGCCACCGTCTCATTCGTCTCCATCTTCTAGTCCGCTTCAACTACACAAGAGATACAGTGATGAACCCGCAAAATTTATGGGTATTTGCGTCAGTCCAAAGCTGCTTGTCGTCCTTTGTTCTCATTATTGATGAATGTCATTCTTAGCGCAAGTCAATTGTTCTCATAACAAGCGGAATAAGTTTTTTGTTGAGGTTTTGGTATTGTTTCCATATAAGATGTTTTGGAATTGATATATATGTAACAACAAGATGTCTCCACTGGGAGAACAGCCTTGGTCGCGATTCCACGAACTCGCAGAACTCCCTGTTGCTCCATGGTTGCTTAGTAGGAGCCACTGGGATTTTGTTCCACTCAGTATCGCTTGTCATGATCTACAAACAAGGGATGTGGTGTGAACTTGTGATTGGGAAACGGCTACCATCTTCTGGTCTTCGCTCTTGGCAGTGAGCGGGGGAGCCGAGCATACTCAAACTTATCCACGAGAGTCTCAGACAGGTTCTATGTATGTATATTTCACAGCGCCGACCTGGACATGATTTGTATGGTTGTTCTCGGAAAAAACCAACTTGCATCAGAGAGGATCTGCAAATCTAGACATAAACGCACAGGACAGATCCTCAGTGCAGCAACTAAGTACGGGGTTTCCAGATGCGCTGTGGCTGACTTTAGGCTACCTCGGCGCCCTGGGGAACCAACGACGGGGTTGGTACGGATCAAGAACGATGTATTATTCGAGAATAAAGACATGAGGCGAAAAGAAATTAAAGGACAATTTGATGCGGTTGCTATTCTCGTTCCTCTCCGAAACTCGCGCTTTTTTCAGCTCATTCTCTGAATCGACTTCAGAATAACACCTTTATGTGCAGCCAGTTTGCCAAAGACTCGGAAGAGGCTTTTCAGGGCTTTTCCGTCCTTGGAAAGGTACTTATGTTTTTCAAATGTCAGAGGTCACCATTGCCGCATTTATGTAAAACCTGCCTGAAACAACCCGACCATTTTAAACCGAAAGCCGCTAGGGAATGTCATCATGTCTCCATTTATGCTTCCTTCCAATCTAATTCGGGATCTGGACACCCTTCAGCTTAAATGGACTTGCGCGTGTACGTATTTAAAAGCAGCTAGGGCAAATGAAGAAGTTTTTCAACTCCCGTCTTACCTTCGGACTTGTCTTTGCTTCGAGATGAGCTCTGCCAGCTCAAGCTCCTCCAGTTTTACTACATTCGATGGTCCCTATGATCTAGTACTGGAGACAACTACACCTCTGCGGCTCGCTCGCTCATCCTCTCCGAGAAGACTGTACAATCTGTCGATGGACTCGTCCTTCAGCTGTTCATCTTCCAGCTCTTCCATGTCTTCGCCTTCGGTATATAGTGTGGAAGATTCACCGAAACGAGAACTCGAATCACCGTGTAGTCTAGACGAACGTTTAGGCTACAGGTTTATTCGGCCACTTCCGTCGGTGCCAGCCTCGCCCCCTGCTACATCACGTTCTCCCAAAACTCTGCGTCCACTTCCTTTACCACCCCCACCATCACCTGAGACTCAACTTTCCATTTCCGTCTCTCCCGCCTCCCCAACTTCCCCAGTAACCTCCTACCCACCGATCCCCAAGCGCGACGTAGAATCGCCCTACCCTCTATTGCCCAATCCTCACATCCACCCCCCGCCGCGATCGTCGTCACGTCATCGTCCGAATCCCTTCTCCTCCCTTTCCTTGGATGTGTCTGACGATACTTTAGCGCCGCCTGCCTATCGGTCGCGTTCAAAAGACACGTTAGTTCCAGCGCCCTCTCCATCATCACTGTGCGTTACTGAGGCGCCCACTCCAACCACTGACAGGCGGCGAAGAATATCCAGACTTCGTCGTCGTCTTGGAGATGGCGTCCCGGATGAACTAATCCCCTACAAATATGACGCGGATAAAACGCGTCGCAAGAGTTTACGAGAAACGCAAAGCCAGGATGACTTGTACTCTATGGCGTGCAAGTCTACCTTGCAATTTGGAGGTGATCTGGAGAGCGATGAAGAGGACACTATTGACGCACAGGTCGTCAAGATCCCACCCCTGCCTTCATCGCGAGTGGCATTTTCAACGTCCCGAAAGATCACCAAACGGAGACCGGACGAAGGGCGGAAGGAGGAGCCGCCAGAGTCCGCACCAGCCAGTTCCCTCAGTTATCGCCCGAGAGCTTCGAATCGGATTAGTACAAAATGGGTCCGCGAAAAGGGTGGTCGTCGATGGGAAGAGCAGGATTATGATTCCCTCATGAATGCTTTGCGTGCACTGTGACTTCTTATTTTTCATTTCTTTCCCCATGCGCTTCTTGATTTCATCTTGCGTCGTCTTCGCGTCTTTTCCTATACGCCACTCATTCATATGTATCATAATTCTATCGCATTTTTTCATTTTCATCGGTCCTCATTGCATCGCATAGCCTGCCCCCCCCCCCGCCCCCCCCCCTGTATTCTCTTCCCGCACCTAGACATGGACCACCTTGCCACATTCCCTTGCTAATATGTTGTATCCTAGTCCTTACACCTATACGTTAAGCATTATATTATTGCCGCCTCTGGTTCAGGTTGGTCTATAGTCGTACTCAAACATGACATGTTATTTGCGCGATCCAATTTCATTTCCCGAGGCTTCAAAAATTTCACCTCGAACACAAAAATGAAATGGAGAGGGTCATTCCTCTCGTCTGGTGACAGAATTTGAAAAGCCCTACATGTACAGGTGGGTCGGATGAGAGGCAAGGATCGTCGACGCGTTTCCCTTCTTGATGAGAGTATGTGGGGTTGTCTGAAGATATTCACGTTAGCCTGCTGGCCGCCTCGAGGTGTTGCTGCTTTCACCACTGGCAGGTTCAATGGGATTACATCCGCCGCAGCGCCCAACCTGAGGCCTAACCTTTCGCAGCCTGAGACCGTTGACGCCTACCGTGTTGAACAGAATAGTTAACGTCAGCGTTGTCAGAAAAGAAAGCAATATTTGAATTCGAGGCCTCGTGTAGGACAGGAACTAGGACAAGTGGGCGTCGCAAACAGGCACACTTACGCTTTTGTTACACTAGCCATACGTCAGTATCATACGAGAACTTGAAATTTTCACTGGCATGCATTAATCCTGACGAAGTCTGCTTAGACGGATGCCATCGTGGCGTCAAGAACAGCGCCTTTACGACACTCCATGCATTCTGCTAAAGGAAAACATACATCAGTCCACTTTCTTTGCGGTAATAGAGGATGAAGTCATCGCGAAGTGGGAACGCGGGAAGGAGTCGTTATTGAAGCACCGGGGATAGAACAATGGGTTTACAATGCGGGCGGGCATACAACTGCATACAAGGCTACCTGGTGTATGGCCAACAGCATCCTTTGAGATGTCAACGTCAACTCAAGCCTCGAGGCTGAAGAACACAACTACATACTGATGCGGATCGGAGAATGGGATAAACAAAGGCTTTGAGAGTGTGTCCCGCCGGTTCTCACACCAAACGGCGTTCTGTTTGACAAAGACAACATCGTAGATTCAGACAATGTGGCAATCGAATATTTGAAGGTCCTCGCCTGTCTGGACTCTGCATGCCAGGCATTCGTATGGCGCCGGACAAATGAACTCTGCTAAAGCGCTGCCGAAAAGCTACCTGAGTTCAAGGTTTACTCGCACATCCGTACCTAGTTCGTCTATCTCCGGCCTACAGGAAGATGTTGCCATTGTGCTGTCCAGGTACTCTTGAAAGGAACTCTGGATTTGAGAGTCTGCGGGACCTAGAAGAGAGCTTTCCCCAGCGTTCACCAAAAAAAAAAAAAAAAAAGAAGAGGTCGTGGTTGTAATCTGAGCAGGACTAAGGACTTGGGAAAATTTTCAGTCTGGATTGCTCACGTGTTGGGGTCTAGACCTCCTGTGGAGCTCGGTATCTCGGTGCCACTTCCTTTGAAGTTGACCTCTCTCTCATTCTGAGCTGTAGGGTCGCCTTTTTCTTACTTTTTCTTACTTACCATCTAACTGCAGACTTCACCGATATCTTCAAGAAGACAGCCTCAGATCTCGCCACACGTGGCCTATGTCGAACCAGGAGTCTGATGAGTAATTACAACTATTCTTCATTTCAACGTTTTCAGGTCTCCGACCCACTTCGAGCCCAGGATCAGATCTGTAAAGCATTTTTGTGTACTGTGGTGTCCTTTCCCCTTTCACCGTGCGAAGGTATACTTGATATCTTGTCTTTCTTTTCTACAATTGCTCTTTGTTTTCTGTCTGTCGCACACCGCTTTTGACACTTACAGACGGATTTACTGCAGCCGGAGCATCATAAGCCTTCAGCTTTCATTTGGGAATCACTTTCAAGCTCTCAGGGCCTGTACTGCTTAATATGGTAACTCTAGACTACTGTAGCCCTGGTGCAATAGTTCCGACACAGCTGTCAGTGATATCATGAGCAAGGCGCTGCGGTTCGGTTGAGAATGGCGATTTCGGTTTAACTGCGCACAGGGGTCACTTCAATGCGTCGTCAAGTAAAAAACCCACAGGAGGCTCTCAGGAGGATTCTCAGGAGGATTAACGACGAAATTTGGAAGTTTGGGTGGATTCTCAGTGCTCAGCGCTCAGCGCTCAGCCTTCATGGGAATAGGTACGTCACTGCACGCTCATGTTTCTGTCCCTGCAATGAGACCAAGGATTGCTAAAGCTTGCGCTCGGGTTGACAGGAAGCTGAAGGTTGAAGTTCGGAAAGGCGGATGGTATGGAGCTATAAGCGTCCAGCCTACCAGCCTGTGGGGATCGCGATTTCGCCATTCCATTCCGATTCCGTCGACATGACGTCGATCACCTTGATGCACCAGGGATTGGAATGCGTGTTTCCCGGAAAGCTTCTGCTAGGAACTTCTAGCTAGAGCTAGGTCAATATCGTCGTCAGCTCACTGAGAATTGTAATTCCAAATTTCCTTGCTTCGTTTCGTCGTCTGATGCTCTCTCAACCATCCTTCTTTTCACGTAGATCTTTTTGACATTTTTTGTGCGGCGTTTTCGCCATACCGTCGGTTGCGCTGGTCTATCATGATGGTCTCAAGTCCCAGTCGCTCGGCCAGTCTATGACGATCCATCTTCCATTCCTTTAGCTATTGCTACCAGGAACTTCAAGAAGCGATCTTCATTCTGCTTGACCAAGGCGAGGTCTGGGCTGAGGAACTGGAGTGAGAGCCTCCGCTTCCCATGTCTTCTCATCCTGATTGTATATTTTGCCTCTAGGCTCTTTTTCAGCGCCCAAATGTTGTCATGAAGAGTCAAATGAAGAATAAGCAGGTACTGATGTATACTATCACTGTCAGTACTAACCGGTGACGGTTAAACTGACCGAGGCTTAGGCCAGGCAGAGCTAGACCGGGACCTCTCTCTACCCATCTCCATCACGTCAATGACTCACCTCTCGCGCCTTGTTCTTCGTAGGCTTCCCTGCCTTCTCTGCCTCATGTCTTATGGCCAACCCTGGGCTAGTTCATTCAACCCAGCTCTTGGGTTCTGTGAGACAGTTAGTATTAACGATCTCCCGTTTTGGACCCTGCTGTGGGATTAGTTGTCCCGAGGTTGTCCTTTGTACTCGCATTTGCTCTTGCTCCATTTAATGCTCGTTCTTGTCCTCGTCCCTGTCCTGAATTCCGCCTATCTTGACCAGAATGATATCGTTCTCTCTCAACACCGATCTTAGCCTCTAGGTCTGGTTTGGATTTATCACTGGTGCAACTGCCGGGCTTCTTTTGCTATGGCGCTTCTTTCATTTCTTTCTAGGAAAGACATCTTTTGGCAAAATCTCGGGTTGTGCTATCATACATACTCTGGTCATACTGGCACTATATCTCTATTTATCGTCGGCAACTCTCTTCTAGCCCATGTTCTCTTTGTCACCCTTTCTAGAATGATACGTCGTCGACTCTTTGAAGATGGTACAGGGTGAAGGGCCGGGGAGAAGAATGAGTCAATTTGTAGGTAAGGTTATAGGTGGACTACAAGAGACTCGAATGCATGGAGTTCATGAGTATTAGGGTGCGTTGTCCGTTTTGCTAGCTGCGCGGTCGTGGCTGATTGACAGTTATATAGATACAGAGTTGCTTTGTATTCGCTGCCGGCTTGCGGGACGGTGGTCATTGTCATGTGGACTTAATCTGGAGTTGAAGGAGAGGCAACGTAGAAGGGGAGTTCTTGAGACTGGGAGAATGAAGGCCCAAGAGATATGGCTGAGAAGGGAATGTTGAATGAGTAGGATGGGTTTTCAAAGGATTGAGGATTAGGATGGTTTTTCAAAGGATTTGAGGATTAGACTTGGGTGGAACTCGGACCGGTGTCCATTTCATGTGGAGGCTGCGCTGGTCTTGTGTACATGTTTAAAATTTTCATCTCTCACCACGTCAACCGGATCTCCGTTTTTACTCTTCTATCTCTCAGTACTTCAGTACCCATCACCATGTCGTCCCTTCTTCCCGTTTCATCTTTTTCTCTCGATGTGCTCTATCTCTTTCTCCCGGGACCTTCGCGATTTCATGAAGGCTCCTTGCGCACATAGCCGTTCTCTTAGACTCTACACTCATCTTCCAGGAACTCGTTCTCACACACATGCTCCGACGAAAAGTCATTCTTCTAAACCACACAGTACATCGTCGTCACTACTATCACCATACCCTATAGCCATCATCTGACTCATACCGTTCACTATCGTCATACATCGCACCGCGTATACCACCTCTTACCCTCACTCCCCTCGCCGCAGCTCTCTGCTGAACAGACGTCCCTGATTGCCGTGGTGGTCGGCCCTAAAAGTTAGGCTGTCGAGGACCAGGACCTTGTCAGTGGGTGGATGAAGGGCGTTTTTTCGACATATCGTGAGATTTACATAAGCCCTCGAGCATCGCTTGACGGATGTGAAACGGTCTGATAGATGAAGACGACCTTTTTTGTCGACGAGTTTGCTGTAGATTTTCCGTAAAATTTGCCGCAAGTTGGACGTCGACGGGAAGGATTTATGTTGGGTGTGTAGTATATAGTGTCCTTGAATGAAATTTGCGGTTCCCAGTGCAAGAAAGATATATGTAAGAGGAGAAGAAGATGGAAGTCGAGGAGAGAGTGGTTTGTTTGTTGTCGGCAGTTGTGACCTTTACCACGCGCTCATTGTCACCGACAGACTCCCTCAGACTCTTTCTCTTTTTTCCTACCCAAAAAGTCCTCTTTCTCGTCGCTATATACCATTCTGAGAGGGTATAGGGTGTATGTGAAACGTCTGGGTCCTCATTCTCGGTCCTTGACGCGTTGAAAATCTCGCATAAAACGTCTATTACATCTCCATCTCCATCCTCTCCATCTCCTCCTTTGAACCATATCATACGAAAAGGACACTCTGAGTGGCAGTAGCATTGTTGGTTTTTGGCTTTGTACATGTCAGGCAAGGCACCGCCGAAAGGTCCAAGAGCGTTGCTTGCTTCGCTACCTCAGCAAGCCCAGGACGACGGCCGGCAAGGACACGGACATTCTCATTCCCATTCTCAATCCTACTCTTCTCATGGTCATCGCCAGAGTAGTAATTCCTATTCACATGGACCCGGGCACGGTGGATATGGAGGTGGTCATTATGGACATGGTCATGGAGGAGGAGGTCGTGGTCAAGGGCACATACAGAGTCCAGTGCAGGGAGGATTTAATGTACATTCGAGGCATAACTCAGCTGCATCTACCTCTTCCGTGGGTTCGCCAGCAGCATCTGGGCAGAATATGCGGATTGGAACTGCGCCACCTACTGGGCCGAGGAGTTTGACGAATGGGGTGGCAAGAGCGAACTCTGGGGGTTCTACGGCTTCGGGAGCACCACCTTCGGGTCCAGCGAGTATGCGTGGCGCCATAGTGAACGGTCAAACCCCTCAATCTTCGCATTTACCTCAAAAGCCGACTACGAGTCCAAACGCGAATGCAGCTGGAGAACCTGGGCCTTCGACATTGCTGAACAAAATGAACGCGACTACGCCTCAAAATGTGTGTTTTGGTTTTCTTAATTTTGGAGTTTTTTAATATTCTGACTTGTATAATTTTTCAGGGAACGATTGCACCAGGTGGCACTCGAGCAGTTATTTCGTTTTCGATGCCTCCTAGAAAAGTACAACAAGCTATGAATAAGTCGAATTCACAACCACCACCACCACCTCCGCCTGAGCCAAGTTATGAACCTCCGCCTCCACCGCCGCCGTCTGGCCCACCTCCTCCTGGACCCTCAAATCAATCACCTCCGCCTCCACCAAGTGGACTTCCACCGAAACCGACTTCAATATCTTCACCACCACCACCTCCGCCTTTAGATGACGTGTCTTCGCAACCAATACCACCAGCACCTTTAAGTGCACCTCCAAGCTTACCACCACCTCCAATATCAGATCCACCCCCTCCTCCTCCATCCTCAGCACCTCCACCACCACCACCACCTACAGAACCTCTTTCAGCACCTCCACCCCCACCGTCTTCAGAACCTCCTTCAGAACCCCCACCCCCACCGTCTTCACAACCTCCTTCAGAACCACCACCACCACCACCTTCATCAACTCCACCACCTCCTCCACAACCTGCGTCAGAACCACCTCCAATACCACCGCCTTCAGTAACGCTACCAACTCATCAGACGATTTCCATCGCTCTTCCACAGCCTATCAAACCTGTGGCAGCTACACCTTTACAAGAGCAGATGCAAACGTCGAAAGCCAAATCACTACCCTTAGACGCTGTATCATCTTCGGCTGGATCTTCAGCAATTTCTACTCCTGAACTGCATTCCACTCTGAGACCCGGAGTATCGCTGGGTTTACCTTCAGGATCGGGGTCTACGATTCATTTTAGTCTGCCAGCGAAGCCGTCAGTCTCATCATCGCAGACGTCGGTTCTTTCTTCTTCCCAGCCGTCAGGTTCAGGTTCTGGATCACGGTCACATCCACCAGAACCACGAGGTTCACCGCCACCACCACCACCTCCCCCTTCATTACCACCACCACCGGTTCCTCCACCAGACGACTCTCATGCTCCTTCTTCTTCACCTCCAGTATTCACTGCTCAAGCAGGACCTTCACGACCTCCGCCCTCAGCATCACCGTCATCATCCTCATCGTTGCACATATCCACCTCATCTTCAATAGCACCATCGTCTTCATCTTCTTCAACGTCGTATTCGTCCTCATGGCCCTCATCTCTACCTCCTCGGCCTCCAAGTTCGAGTCATATACATGCCTTTCCATCATCGATACCTGCCCATTCCAGTATTGGCCCATCTCGCAGTTTGACGCCTCAACAAGGAACAGCAATACGACCGCCTACTCCCTCTGAACCGTCTACGTCTTCTTCACATCAAGCTCAGTCGTCCCAGTCTCAACCGCTACCACCACCACCACCACCGAAACCTAAACCCGTCGCACTACCACCACCACCACCACTCCCATCATGGCCTCCCCCTCGGTCAGAATACTCGACAGAGTTTGGTCGGACATATAAGGTTGTATCTGATGCGACGTTACCTTTTGTTTTGCCGTTTTCTGTGGAGAAGGGTGATAGAGAAAGAGAAGCAAAAGAAGCATATAGAGAAAGGGAAAGAGAAGCGAGGAATGAGAGAGAGAAGGAGAAAGAGATGTTGAGGAGGGAGTGTGTCAAGCCTGGGACGAAGGGCAAGAGACCGGATAGGATGGAAGATGAGAAGAGTGATGAGACTGGGCTTGGGCTGTTGTTGGGAAGTGTAGCGAGGAGAGTGAAGGGTCCAGATTATTATGAGGTACTATTTGCTGCGATTAAGGAGCAGAGAGAGAAGGAGAAGGGAAAGGGAAAGGAGAAGGAGAAGGAGAGTGTGGGTATGGATGTGGATATGGATGAAGCAGGAGAAGGAGAGTGTGGGTATGGATGTGGATATGGATGAAAAGCAGGAGAAGGACGAGAAGAGAGAGGAGGGTGATAAGATGGATGTTGACAGTGAAGGTCAAGGTGAAGGTGCAAGTCGAGGCGATCCAGAAGAGGAGAAAAAGAAGGATTCTGCAGAGAAGGAGAAGGAGAAGCAAGAGGAAGAAGAGTGGAAGGCCAAGGAAAGGGCGAAGGAAATGAGGACACAGGGGAAGGGGAAAGGAAAGGAGATACTTTTACGGTATGAAGGAGAGGTTCTGTGTGATGGGGAGTGGGTGTGGGTGCCTGAGAAAGCTCTTGGGTCTGGATCTGGGTCTGGGTCGGGACCTTTTTCTGCTTCGTTAGCAAATGGAACCGCTCCTACGGTATCAACGTCGACGGCCAACGAGGATCCTTTATCACCAGTGGGAGATGACGAAGAGAAGGGGTATTGGGTGATTGAGAAGAAACCTGTGCCGCAGGATCCTCGAAAACCCAATATGTCGGGTGCTGGGTCTAGGAAGCTGAGGACGACTTTTTATGAGACGAAGTACGATGTGAGTAACTCCATTCTCTTCCTTTCTCAAATTACTCTTTTTACGTTGCGTTTTGCTTTCTTGCTTTGTATAACTACTGACTGCTTTCTTACAACTCTCTACCTATTCTCGTCAAACACTGCACCTTAAATTGCAAAACGTACTTTGCTGCAAATGCTACCCGACTGTGTTGCTCGTACTATATCAGTATGACCCCGAATTCTCGACTGGTCCTCCTCCCTCAACTTGTGTCCTGATCACCAACGTGGGCATCCTTGCCCAAACCCGTTTACTTAGAGAGCATTTCAGTCAGTACGGCACTCACGTCGGTTTTGAGCCTCAGATCAGCAAAGAGAATGGCAGTCCGTTAGGAGTACTGTTCATACGCTTTTCTAGCCACGAAGAAGCCAAGAAATGTGTCGAGAAGGAAAACGGAAAGAAAAGACCCTGGGGTGGAGGAGTCAGGACAGGTGAAGGAGAGGAAATTGGTGCTGTACTAGACCCCGAAGGTCTCATTTGCAAAGCTGCGACGAAGGAGCTGGAGTTACGAAGAAAAAGGGAAAAACTGGGTCCGAATGCAGCTCTTAATGCTGGTTCTGGCGCGAAATCTGCTGGCTTGATGACACCTAGTACGGTGGTATCAGTTGGGCAGACACCAGTGCACCCTAGCAATCCCTCACATACGACGCCGGCTGGTTCTCAGTCATGGAAGTCAGGCCAGTCCTCTCAATCTTCGTCTACAGCAGTTGCACACGGCCAAAGTCCCCTGCCTCAACAACCTTCTCAATCAACTTCTTCTCAACCCCAAACTGTAAATGTCCGCCCTCTCCATCACTTACCGCTAAAACCGACTTTTGCTCCCTCGACTTCTCCACATCCTCAAAATGGTGCGACACCGTCACATCCTTCTTCGAGTACACCTTTACGTTCCAATCCAAATCTTCCTCCACGGGTTAGCAATGGTATACCTACTAAGCCTATGAATCACCCTTTGCCGCCAAATCCACGGGCTGCAACGATGTTGACTTCGAACCCCACAATCCATGCAGAACCTATGATATCTGTTAGGAAAATGCCTCCGTTGTTAGCAAAAGCTAGGGCTACAGTGAAAAAGCTAGGACCTGTAGATGGTGGTGACTCGACTCCGATGCCAGTGGATGGTCCTAAGAGTACGGAAAAGGAACATGATCGGGATAAGGAAGGACGGAGAGGAGAGAAGAGCCGTAGCAGAACTAGAAGCCGAAGCAGGAGCAGAGAGAGAAAAGGTCGGGACAACGATAGAGACTGGGATAGAGGAAGAAGCTGGAGAGGCCGGAGAAGTCTCAGTCGTAGCCGGAGTAGGGACCGAGACAAATACAGGTCTTCTCACTACCGAGATCGGAGCAGGGACAACGATAGGTATCATCGAGCACGAAGTCCTCGTGATCGAAGTAGAGATAGAGGGAGAAGGTCATACGGAGGCTATGTCACCAAGTACATGCAACGTCGTCTGGCTGGGAGTTCACGCAGCAGTCGTAGCAGCAGTCGTAGCCCCTCTCCGTCTGGTCCAATAATGCCAAAGAGCTGGGAGAAGAGTGAGGACGAGGTAGTAGCCGAGCTGATGAAGAATGGGATGGACCATCTCAAGGTTGAAGGAGAGGGTGGAGGACAACTACCGCGCAATATTAGGGAAGACGAGGTGCTAGAATTCTTCAGTACTTTCCCTGTTGACAAGGTGCGTTTCCTTTTCTACTTATACATGTTTTCGGCTTTGACATCGTTCGTTGTCCAATCACAGGTTCTCAAATCTTCAAAAGGTCTCTACGTCACGTTCACAGCAAGCGATACAGCGAGGCGAGCAGAACGTTGGGTCACTAGCCTTAAACCTCAGCTTGCCTTTCGACCCGTCACAGCCATTGTCAAGCAAGCACCAAAGACGAAGACTACTTGGGACGATGATGAAATGCTCGAACAAGCACAGCACATCTTGATCAAAGATCTCAAGAGGACGCTCGAGGCAGATATCATGCAGAGTGTCGTAGTAGCCACCATGGGTCGTTTGGTCGAAGAAAATAGAAGTGTTGGGGACAAATTGCAAGCACCAGAGAGATCTACGCAATCAAAGTCTTCCCAAGGATTGTCTGGGTTGTCTTTCAAGAAGCAGAAGAAGAAAGTCGTTGAGGTTGTCCCCGAGGTTTCTGAAGTGGTACTGGAAGAGGAGGACCAGGGTCATGAAGAGGTGAAGGAGAAGGAGGAGGAGGAAGAGCCAGCAAAGAAGAAGAGGAAGAAGAGCCCTTGAAGAAGAAAGCAAAGAAGATTGTCGAAGAGGAATTCGAAGTGGAATCAGAGGACGATGGTACGGTTGCCGGTGCTGAAGACGTCGTTAGCAAGAAACGGCCTTTGTCTGCCGAACTCGAACCCGAAGGGGAGGAGCCAGTCAAGAAAAAGCCAAAAAGAGAGGCGCTCGACGTCAAGAAGAAAAAGAAAGAGCCGAAGACAAAGAAGAAAGCCGCCAAGAAAGGCCAGGCAGTGGATGTCATCCTCCCAGACGACATGGACTACGACATTCCTGCTGTTGTTCAGCTACAGGTGGCAGGCATGGATTCGTCCCTTTCTCCTTCACGAGAATCTTCGCCAGTCTCTAGACGCCTCACGACACCTCCTCCTACACCTCCTCCTGTTGAGTTTGGTATCTGTGATGATGACGAAGACCTTTACTACGCTAAACTTGCACTGTTAGGCGCAGAGCCACAGCCAGAATCCGAGCCAGCCGAACCCGAGCCCGTTGACAGTAACCTACCCTCTGCTCGCCGACATCTCACCGGTTCAGCCAGATCTGAAGGCTACTACAAGATCACTCATGCCGAGAAGGCCGCGTACGTTGCACAGTACCAGGCCCGAAACACCAACAAGGTCGTCGCAAAGGATCCAGTCGAAGAACCAACAAACCAGGCGGTGACGTCATCGCGTTCCAATCGTGCTAATGCTCGTCGTAGGGCCCAGGGTCTTGAGGAGATCAACATGGTGCAAAGAGCGGTGGCATTGTCAAAGGGAGAAACAGCGAACGAACTTAGCTTCAAGTTTAATCAATTGCAGACGAGGAAGAAACACCTACGTTTTGCGCGTTCTCCGATTCACGATTGGGGTTTATACGCTATGGAAAGGATCTCGCGGGGAGAAATGGTTATCGAGTACGTTGGAGAGGTTATTCGCGCGCAGGTTGCGGATAAGAGGGAGAAGACGTATGAGCGGCAGGGGATTGGAAGCAGCTATCTGTTCCGTATCGACGAGGATTTGGTGGTGGATGCTACAAAGAAGGGCAATCTTGGGTATGACCATGTGGTCTTCAGTGTTGTCACCAACTGACGTGTATTGTTTCCAGGCGGCTGATCAACCATTCTTGTGATCCCAATTGTACAGCAAAGATCATCACAATCAGTGGAGAGAAAAAGATTGTCATATACGCCAAACAGGATATCGAGCTGGGGGACGAAATCACGTACGGTGAGTCTAGTATGGGTTATAGCGGATGTAGAATCCTATGGCTAATGATTCACCTATTCAGACTACCATTTTCCTTTCGAGCAAGACAAGATTCCCTGTCTTTGTGGATCTGCAAAATGTCGTGGTTTCCTCAACTAATACTTCTTGCATGCTGTCTACATTATTACATTTTCTTTCATTCTTTTGTTCTTCATCTCTTGGTTCTTCTGTCTGTCGTCTGTGTCATAGCATCATCTCTGTTTCCTATCTCAGTCTACTTTGCTCTCTGTTTCCTTTACTGTGCCATTTCCCTGCATACATCTGCACCAGTACATTATTTGCATATCCGACCCAAAGCGCTTTCTTATGTATTGGTATTGTTATAAACCAGGTCTACTACTAACTGTGCGCAAAATGAGAAACGTTGATGTTGCCAACAACCGAGAGAGTAAAACAAACTAGCAGCAACTTGTTTCGATCAAGTGACCTCGGGGTTATGGGCCCCGCGCGCTACCACTGCGCCATGCTGCTATACTTTGACTTCCAAGTCACGCAAACTGAAGTGACCACCTTTTCAGCGCTTGATCTTAACTTATCTAGACCATTATCACTCTCTCTTTACAGGTCTTCAGAGGTTCAGGCTTCAAGTCTTCTATCAGACTGGATTCCTAGGATCTTGTGCATCTCAAACAACTTACTCGTGAAATAAGAATAATCTTAAGATTTACCCCGCTTGCCGCCCGTCCTGACTCTCGAGCAGCAAGACCTCGGGAAATAGCCATAATCTGCAACATCACGAACTGAGACGGCAATGTCGCTACATTGCTTAGTACTTGGAAGAATTTTGGAAAATCGAAGTACAGTGCTTAAACTTTCGAGTTGTTCGAGTGTCGACAAAATTGTTGCTCATTGTACTTAAGCTCCGACGTGTTAATAAGAATCGAACTATAGCTAGGCAGTGACTGGATTCAATTCATCCAGGAATGAGTAGAAGGCTGACAGGCAATTGGTCGGCCAGAAAATGTCTCCGACCTCGAGGTGGCTACAATCATTTCGAACCTGGAGGTAACCAACCGGTTATTCTGGCCGATTTACCGCACCCTGAACGACCTCCAGTTTGAAAACGACTCCAGCTTGTGTACTATTCATTGATCACTCACGTCGTCCTATTTTGTTCACCTAGTCACAGTAAGCTTAAATGACCTCGAGGTCTCGCCACTATTGTACGATGCATTTGTACCGCATACATGGTTGAGAGCTGAACCTTAAGCTTGTTACTTATAGTATCGCATCACTCATCAAATACAAAAAAAAGACCTTCGACTCAAACGATGTTTCCTGATCTGATGCACTTATAATACTTGGATTGAGTATACTGAGTCAAGAGGCCTTGTGTGATATTGTACGTGGACTCTTGCTATACATTCGATGATCCGCCAGCAATGGATCTTGATGGAGGTGTTCGGAGTGAATTCGGAATCTCAAGAAGCTCGTGAATGCTTTGGCTTTCCAATGCGAGAAGGCTGCGCCGATCCAGAAATGTTCTTGATTATCTCTAATCAATCATGAATTTGAGTTCGATGAGCGCTGAGCGGTGGGGTCCAATCCTCCGATCTCGTGTTTTTCTTTTCTTGAGGCATGAGCCATCATTTCGGTCCACGAAAACCTTGTTGCACAGATCAGCAATCAGATGAAGCATTCAGAACTATGTGCAACCTCGAAGCCGCAGTCGATGTCAGCTTCAGCTCGTGTTGAAAGGATCATTAAATTGGCTCCGCCAACTCATTGTGATTTTTAAAACGTTGACGATGCATCTCTTCAAATGTTGCGAGGCTCGGAAAATAGAAACCCCTACAATGATACGATTTCGACGGCTTGATACATATCTAAATGCCCTGTAGCAAGCAGAAGCAAAGCGCACATCATTTTTGGTGCCACATCAAAGCTGTGGTGACGCACTCAGTAGACGGGTTGTCTTTACCGTTACCCTTCTTTACGGTGCCTTTTCTTACGCTTTTCAACGTCGAAAACCCAATACAATGATGTGATTATTCTATGAATTGTTCCAGTACATCATACAGTAGTAAGTCGGTAGGTATTCATGTACGTTTGGTATCACAAGAGCTTCAAGTTGGCACATAGCCCTAGGTTGTCTAAGCAAAATACTTCACTACTTCGGCTTCAACATCGTGCCCAAACACTTCGTCGTTAAGGAAACCTTCGGGAAGCCAACCTGCGGATGTAGTAACGAATCGTCAATCAATGAGCACTCCACGACATACTGAAAGGAAAGAAAAAAAAACAAATTGACGAAAATGAAGCTCACTCAGGATATACATCGCCGTTTCCCTGATTTTGAGGCTCAAGTAACTCCCCTCCCGCTTTCTATCAGCACGGCCCTTTGCTTCAGCGAGGATTTTGTTAACACGATATTTTCGGATATCTTCGTAAGCTCTAGCAACATTCTTGATCTCTTCCGTTGTGACTTTGGGGTAACGCTTGAGTATCAATGCAAGAGCGAGGGCATCTTCCACTGCACAAGATACTCCCTGAGCGCCGCTGTAGAGAAGGACCATGGTCAGCATCGGTAACCGACGAAAAGAAAGAAATACTGACTCAGGTGGCATCGAGTGCACACTGTCACCCAACAGAATAATCCTTCCTGAACCTGTCGCAACACCATCCGATCCCGTCTCAGAAAGACCATGAAGAGATGTCCAGTGGGGTAAGATAGGGGTAAACCATCTAGGGAGGATGAGCCATTTGTTGTTGCCATCCTCACATGCCTTGGTAAGAACCTCGCGAACGAGACCAGTAGAGGGAGATGGGTCGTAGGGCGATTTCCAATCGCCGTACCGAGCCAAAAGTCCTTCCAGATGTTCAATGGGCGGGGATGTACGCGATGGAGGTGGGCTGATTTCGAAGGAACAGAACCAAAGGACCCTCTGGATGGGATCCGAAGGATGGGAACACTTGGACAATCCAAATGTACCATTTTGGCTTATGATGATGGCTTGAGGTTCCTTTTGGATACCCTCCTGGATAGAAGGAGAGAGAGACGGGATAGGAATGAAACCGCCGACGCCAGTCATACCACTGTTCAAAGGTGAGTCAGCAGCTGTACAAAAAAAAACAGAGAAACTGAAGACGTACTCGTATTGGGATGCATATTCTTCGCCATACAAGGCATTGCGACACACACTGCGAGCACCATCAGATCCAATGAGGAGATCGCAAACTTCAATAGTTCCATCGTCAAATTCCACTTTGACAGAATCCGCAGTCTCGTAAACCCTCTTCACTCGCTTGTTCCAATTGACTCTTTCGTCCATATTGTCTTCGAGGAGCAGGGCTTCGTGGATGACAGCTCGTGGGCACATGAACTGGTCAAAACTGTACTTCTCCTTGGATCCAAAAGGCATTTGACAGACCATCCCGCCATAGCTGTTACGGAAAGTGACCTTGGGATGAGCGTAGCCACGAGCATGGATGTAGGAGAGGGCAGAAGGCGATATAGAAGAGAGAGCACGCTGGCCATTGGGAGCAAAAGAGAGACCACCGCCTATGAGTCCGTTCGTAGTCAAGGCAGAAGGATGAGCCTCGAATACATCAATGATAGTAGATGAGGGCAAGCTTTTTTGGAGAGCGTGGTAGGTAGCAAGACCGCCTATTCCTCCTCCAATGATGATGATACGCATAGTAGCTTGGAAAGTTGAGGGAGATTGAAAGATTGGCCGAGAAATGACGGACTGCTTGCAGAGACATTATAGAAGAGAGTACTCGGATAATTGACGCTTAATCAGTGACATGTTCTTGCGTATCCGATGAATCATGAATGAGATAGCCCCTTTGTTGCTGCGATCCAGAAACCTCCTAGTCTGACCATGAGCGCAGTAAAGAGGAATAATGGCTCTTCTAGTAGCAGCAGAAGTTGGGTTTGGTACGCCGGATGCCAGATGAGACAGTGGACGTCGCGAGAGTGTGCTAACGTTTGGATCTGAGGCCGAAGGCTTTGGTCTCCAAACAATTCTTGCTTTATTCCACTCCCAGCGTGAACTGCTTGCTCTTGGCTTGCTCCTCCCTCTATCTTAACCTTACTAAGGTGGTATTTCGCTCAATCAAAACTAACTTGCCTTTGTGGTGCGAGTGTTTCAGTATCACTTCTCCTAGCGCTAGCCGCGAGTTCAGGAGTCTTATTGACGACAGCTCATTTTTCAGATTTTCTGCTGGACAGGTTGACCATTGAAGGCCGCATCACCATGGCCGTGGACAGGAGTGGTTTTTTCGGTTATACGTGCTTAGCTACTCTACTACTCCTCTGGATTCGATATCGACAAGATGCCAATATCTTTCGACCTGGCACACACAAACTAGTTCTGGGAGGCAAAGAAGGCATGCCATCTCATGTCCTACGTCTGTCAGGTCTACTACTTGTTGACTTGAAACTTCCAAGTGCACGATGTCTTCTTCTTTCTTTCTTTGACAAGAATATTTCTACATACCGGCACTACCGACACTATTTTTATCCTAACACGCTCTTTCAAGGTGACAGTTATTCATTTCGAGACCGCAGAGCTCGATGGTCGCTTAATTACTCGGTGCTGCCATCGCCAGTTTGATTCTATGATGCACCCATCTATTAGTACAAAGATTTATCTCTGAAGGACTCGCCTTCTCTGTTGACCACACTCCAACATTCCTTATCGCTGGTACAAAGCCCGGTCAAACCTCATTGAAAGTTTTAAATGCTATTGATACAGGGCTCTGCTTGTTTTGGCTGGAATTTCAATGAGTATTCGCTCTGAGTGGCAGGAGATTCCGCATAATTATATCTTTTTCCTCGTTCTTGTGACCGTTGCCACCCAAGAGCCCCAAACCTTGTGCTATGCCCACTGCATCTCTTGATTGTTTGATGACTACTGGTTCTTCCATCTCAGTGTCTTATGCGGTTGTGCATTCATGTCAAGCTCCATAGAGTTGTTGATTCCAACTCACTGGTACCTATCTGTCGTCGGTCTTCAGCTCCCCAAGGCTGTCCCTAACGCCAATTCACGGTGCTCTAGATACCTAAGCTCAGTTCCGGCTCTCCGCTTGACCCTTGAATATCTGAATAGCTACGCCTGTCAGTCACTGGTAACGAAGTGGCACCTTGGCTTTGCTACGCAGACCACTCACTGATCCATCTGAGATTCTATTTTCTGGCAACAAATGTTTACTATCTGTAGTGACGGCGTAGCTAACATACCAGGTCAGACTGTAGTCTGTAGACTCACTAGAGTCCGATTCCAGGTGGCCGAAACTTTGTGATCGGCAACTAGACTATTTGACGGCAAGCATTCGAGCGGCGACTCGCAAGTTTTCAGGGTCCAGGTGGATCTTTTGGGGAGAGGAAGAACGCCCCAAATTTCCCCACCTCAAACATTCTCCAAGAAATATGGACGTGTGTCAGACGTGTCGTGCATCCTTCGAGTCTTGAAGTCGAGCCTTCCATTTCTTATATGTGTATCGAACTCGGTCGACTATCAAACCCATATGACCTCCTTGACAGCATGGCTTGAAGCGAGAGCAATTTTCTTGAAACGATGTCAACCAATGACCTTGACTTAGAGATGAGGTGCAGACTCCACTCCCGTTAGTGTCCACAAAGACCCGGGAGCCTCCCTGGTCTAATGTACATATCCTCAAGGAACGTCAGTCAAGTTTGCCAGTCCAGGGAGTATAGTCACCTCATCCCCGTAACACTCCAAAACCATGCTTCAAACCGTTCACATGCCCGTCTCCTTCTACCGGCGAGACTAGACGTGTCCGAGCCTTCTGTTTACCTCAACTCGGAGGCTCCGGGGGTGACGGGATCTAGTTGTCTCTCCAGATTTCAGCGTTCAGCTTTCGAGCCATCTCAGGATGAGACGTCGCAGAGCGAAGTTGCTTTGGTGGAACGGAACGGTGTTTGAGAAGAAGACATTGAAAACATATATATGAGAGACTTTTTGACTAAAAGTACATATGTACAGCGTCTTCGACGTGCTCAATGTTGACTTGCTCACATTATGCTCTCAGTTGCCTTCCACGAGCCGAATACTTGTGGATGCGACGACGTTTCTGTCGCATCCATCATGATCAGGACAAAGTCACACCGGAAACCCTCATAAAGTCTCGATGAGGCCTTCATGAACCCTCACACCAGTGGAGAAGTGTGACCTTAAGGGGTGAACAAAACAGGTTCGAATGGAGAGCGACCGAAGATGTTTAAGTGACCTTGGAGGAGCCCCACTGGGCCAAGCCAACGAGAGGAAGGCTACAAACCTATTGGCGTCAATGGCATGAAACGTGAATAGTCGTTCTGCACACACCATCTTCAGGATCGTCCTCGAAATTCCCCGACTTCTCGTCATCTCTCCCAAGTAGACATGCCACTATCTCTTCAAAAATTCATTCGGGCTTCCACCTTCGGAGGTCCCTTTTTCGTTGAAGATTTGTATGTACGGAGATGCCGCCGAGTCCATCATTCAGTCCAGTGGGTGTATGGGTGTATATGTCGACGTCAACTCGGTTCTAAGTTGTGTAGCCCCGAAGGATGCATAGCTTTCTAGAGCTGTGGCTGGAGGTGCCGTTGATGTATGGCTCCGTGAAGCACTGCGGAAATGAGTCGCGTTTTGTCGGAGTGAGGGTACCATCCAATTTTTAGGATCAGTAAGCTGTGAGTGGGAGCTGGTTACAATAATTGTCTTATCGACGAACTTTACAAAGCTGTCCCATCTACCATGACATTTCCTTCAGTCTGAAGGTTGAGCCGTCTATGCTCAGCGTGTCCATGACACTGAACATTAGACGACCGCTTGACAGGCTACAGCTAGGTCGCTAACACAATCGCCTTCCTAGTCCCTAGTCCCTGGTACCGGTGTTTCCCATCTACAGTGGCACGAGCGAAAACGTTTCGTTATATGGATAGGCCCGGAGTCCCGAATAGAAAGGTTTATAAATGCAACCAGTGATTATCATGTCCATCAGCACTTCAAGTGAGGTAGAGGCGCACCATGATGACCACCTTAATCATGCATCACGTATTTATGCGGCAGGCAGCCTCTCGCGATCTACATGGTATGATCTTGGTCGCCAATGAAAGCGACTTAGAGAAAGTGGAAGTGTTATCCGAATCCAGTTGGCCAAAGATCTGTTGTGGACGATGATGGAGGACTAGGAACCAAGGAGTATTCAGCTAGAGGCTTTAGTTCGAAGGTACAGATGCCCTGCTTGCATCGTTTGAGAAGATAGCCAGGTTGAAAGGCGGCCCCTTATCTTGTAAGTATCTTGCTCCATCTTCTTCCGAAAGGCGAAGTACTAGTGGCGTTTGTGACCGAAGGCGCTGGAATATGCCGAGCCATTGGACGCAAACTATTGGATGCAAAGCACTATGATGGTCTAGAAGTCTTCTCTCCGACGGACATCAAGGCTGTAGGCATATACATTCGAGAGACTGCTTGAATAAATATTGCGTCAGCGACTCGGAAAGACTTCTCGCGGCTGGACATTCTCCGACTCCGTCGACAACTTGAATGGGACTGCAATGGAAATCAAATCGAAATATCTTGAGTTGAGTTGAAGGTATTTGTTGGGCATTCGGGTAATGGATGCTATACCACGGCTACAGACTAGAATTAATAGAAAATAACCCGATGCTATTCCTGACCCTCTTGTATATATATGGTAATGAAGCAAGACATTGACAACTCTTCGGATCCACTTGAGATGCATCCAATGTCAGTTAGGCATTGAGTCTCTGAAAACATCGAGAAGGGCCCAGTTGAAATCAGTACGTACTTTTGTATATTCTTTTCAAATTTCAAGCATTGGGTGAGGCTTCTAGCACTATTAGATATTAGAAGCCTGTGCTTACTGCCATAATCTTGTACAGTATTTCCATCGAGCATTAATTCCAATAAAAACAGAAACCCATTCGTCTGCAAACTTTCTGAGACGGAATAAAGTACGTACATATCAGGTGGTTTTCTACCTTGATATCCGCCAGCCCATGCCAGCCCAGACATCCTGGATGTTGTGATGAAAACTTTGTCAGCGTTGCGCGTATGAGACGGAGCAGAAGGCGCCCGATGGCCAGCGTTTCAAGGCGTTTCATCGCTGTCGCACTGATCTCCCTGAACTCCCTCTGGCTTAGCGTAATGCATGCCGCCATGAGGCTGCGTACTCTGGCTATTGGCATTGTGGTGATCAATATCATTTCCAATCCATTCCAATCCAGGGACGTATTCTGAACATGCTTTACCGCTCCCGACGCTTTGCGGACATCGCAAGGGGCTAGAGTTGAGGTGGGATTCCGTTGCCAATTGGCTGCTCCGAGGTGGGTCCCACCGATACCATCGTTTCAAGTTGAACAGGTAAGGATGATTTATGAAATCCACATCGTGATTAGAGGGGTGTCGGAGAATCCACAGTGATATCTTGCAAGACAGGACCAGACTAAATATGGCGCTCCCACATTGCAATCGATACCATGGCCAATTGAGCGCATCACAGGTGACAAGGGAAAGCTACGGAACACTAGCACCCGAAGGAACCAGATCGAAGGATGGAAAAGATCAAAGTCTCGTCGATAGGTACTCTTCCGTGAGGGGCGCTGCTGGGATATAGTGGGTCAGTCAGTCTTCAGGAAGATCAAGTTCCACCTTTGTCTGAGGAGCTTCTCGGGGCTTCTCTGCGACGGTTTTTCGCAGGCCACCCTTCTGCCGTTAATGCCGCCAGCTCAAGGAAAGAAAGACTGAACCAAAGAAGTAAAACATGTAATGAAGAAGCACAAAGGAGGTTTAACGCCGCCGCCACCGTTCCTGGTGCGATACTGAGAAGAACATTTCAATATTGGAGTCAGCCACTATGATAGGATTTGTCTTAAAAGACGAACCTTGTCCAACGGCTCCTCTTTGAAGTTGAAGTAGCAACTATAGAGCGTCATTCAATCTGCCTTGTTTCTGGCAATCTGACTGTAAGGGGTCGGACGGTGAAATCATCAGACCCCAGTTTTCAAGTCGAACTCGACGTCATGTGTCTGGGTTCGTTCCGTACACAATCATGATACAGAGTCAACGGTCAGACTGAAATGAAGATCACGGAAAAGGCTAACAGGAACGCACACAACTGACAAGCCTCCTCCGACTAAGGAGACTTTATCTGGTCCCACCGTAACCCACACTGCCGTAGGCGACAAGGTATGCAGTTCGCGTATCTACGCGTCGTGGATCGTGATGAAGAGAGGCGGAAAGCACGTGGTCTGAGCTCATCCCGACCGGAGCTTGCTGCCAACTCAATGGTCGGTACACTCCTGCTTATATCCTCTTCGCTTCCTTCGTTGAAACCGCCTCTGCACACCTGAAACTGGTGTAGAGCTCACTTTGACCACCAAATCTTTCTCCTTCAATCACTGGGAACGATGTTTACTGCAAGACTTTCGGTCTACAATAGACTGAGACTTGGACCGACTGCTCTTTCAGCGCGAGCGCTTTCCACTAGAGCTTCCAATGTTCTGTCTTCTCTCAACATCTCAACGTCTGGAAATGAGGTGCATGGCGTGTATGATGGAGAATGGAAAGGCTCTGGTGAAGTCATGGAGTCGGTATGTCCGACGACAGGAGAAGTTCTTGCGAGGGTGAAGACGGTGAGTTCGCGTCAACGTTACTATTCTGGCATGTAGTAACACCCAAACCTACTCAGGCATCTCCTGTCGAAGTCGAAAACGCGCTGGGCAAGACTCGCGAAGCGTACAAATACTTTCGAAGTAGGTTTTCTGCATAGACTATATGCGCGCATACATGCAGTCGTCTGATTATGAGAAACGTCATCCATCATTCTATTCCTGATTACCACTGGCAGATGTACCAGCTCCTCGTCGAGGTGAAATTCTTCGTCAAATCCGCGAGGCTCTTTCAAACAAACGCGCGGCTCTCGGTGCCCTTGTTTCGTTGGAAATGGGCAAGATCCGAACAGAGGGAATCGGTGAAGTGCAAGAATTCATTGATATTGCAAGTGTCCTTCCATGTGCATCTTACTGCATGTTTGTTAATTGGAATACTTTTGGTATCAGTGTGATTATGCCGTTGGTCTATCGCGTATGATGAACGGTCGAGTTGTTGCCTCAGAACGCCCTGGTCACTCTATTTTGGAAGTCCCGAACCCCCTGGGCGTCGTCGCGGTGCTCTCGGCCTTCAACTTCCCTGTGGCGGTCTATGGGTGGTGTGTACATTCTCCTATCCTTCTATGTGGCTCGGGTGTGACGGTCCATACATTTGTTGCATTATAGGAACCTTGCACTATCTCTGGCAGCCGGGAATGCAACCATTTGGAAACCGTCTCCTACAACCCCTTTATGCTCCATCGCCGTCACCTCGATTGTCACCAAGGTATTGGAGGCGAATGGCATACCCGGCGCCGTGGCTGGCCTTGTAACTGGCGGGAAAGACGTTGGTGTCAGGGTCGTTGAGAGTGATGCGGAACTAGGTTTGTTATCCTTCTCCATGAGGAAGCATCACTGATGAGCTCTATGATGCAGTTTCTTTCACTGGCAGTGAAAGAGTTGGAGCGATTGTGGGTCAGACAGTAGCAGGGAGATTTGGCAAAGGCATTCTTGAATTGGGCGGAAACAACGGCAAGTTATATCTCTATTCAAAAAGGTCAATATTCTGACTTGACGGTGTCTACAGCGTCAATTGTTATGCCTGATGCTGATCTCAAGCTTGCCGTCCCTGGCGTATTCTTTGGAGCCGTGGGCACTGCAGGCCAACGTTGCACATCGACTCGTCGCCTTTTTCTTCACCGAAAAATCGCAGACGAGTTCCTGGAAAAACTCACGAAGCTGTATAGCTCCATTAAACCAGGCGATCCTCTTGTAGACGGCACCCTTCTTGGACCCCTGCACAGTCAGGCCAGTGTCGACCTCTATGCCCGCACCGTCGATCATTTACAGAGTATCCAAGCAGATATTGTATCCGGTCCCACATCAGGGAGCCAGGGGAGGTATACACTAGAGCCTTTTGGTTCCGGAAACTTCGTCCAGCCCGTCCTCGCTAAACCAAAGAAGGTAGACATGAGCGAGAAGATCTGGAGGGAAGAAACCTTTGCGCCAATTCTGAATGTGGGCGTGTTTGATGAGCTTGAAGAGGCGGTGGAGTGGAACAATGGGGTTCCCCAGGTACCTGATTTCTCCTAATTTATGGCTCCATTTCTCAATATCATTCTTGCCAACTGTTGGTATAGGGCCTGTCAAGTAGTCTGTGGACTAGGGACTTGAGGAACCTGGGTAAATGGATTGGGCCAACAGGAAGTGATTGTGGAATAGTCAATGTACGTGTCGCTGTCTTACTTAGACCCCTCCATGACTCCATGATCTTCGAGGACGCGGAGAGGCGTCAAGTCATCGGAACACTGTCGGAAGTCAGACTGACGGCTTAATCTACGGCAGGTAAACGCAGGAACATCGGGTGCCGAGATTGGGGCTAGCTTGTGAGTGTCTGTTATCTCGTCCTCGGGGTTCGTTCCGCCCTGGTGAAATTTGGAAACTGACTGACTGACGTTCTGCATCCAATCTGTCGTCGTTGGCCTTGCAGCGGCGGTAATAAGGTCAGTCCGTTACCATGATATCCATGGCGGAGACGTTAACGTTTGACTTTGATTTCTTCTTACTATGGGGACTGACTATCGTTGGGGCTCTCTCCACATCCGCCTGCTGTTGCTACTGACTCGTTGCTTATCACTGGGTGATTATACCTGCGGTTATTCATCTGGCCTGGACTTTCGTCTGTGTGGTCGATTGGATCTCACCTGGGGACCTTCATCACTAAACCTTATTCTCGGGGATGCGGGGACGTAACGTGGTGTCATCCGCAAACACGCCGAAATATATTTCTTGGACTTTTCTCTGTCTTTTCTGTGATTTCTCAACTGAATTATAGAGTACTGGATGGTGAGTGCTGCGTCAGTCGTGCGACCATGAAAGACATTCACTGACGACCAATCTTTTCATAAATTTTTTATTTTCATTTTATAACCCACCTATATGTTTCGGTTACAGGGGACGCGAGTCTGGTGGCGATGCGTGGAAGCAGTACGTTCGCTGGAGCGCATGCACGGGTACGCACCATTAATTTCCCCGTTTTAACGCGTCGGGACTCGGGGTTTACTGACCTTTCGTGGCTGTTTTCTTTTCCCCATGTTTCTTGTGTGGCTCATCTGCTGCGGTGGTGACGACGACATAGTCAACTTTTCGGATGCAGCACCGCTGGCGCAGGGAGTAAATTTTGAGACAGGAAACTGAGCTGAGCCCGACGAGTGGGTATTGCGTAGTCGGAATATCTTCAACTTGGTGTATGGGCGTGACAGATGTAAGGGTTGGCTAGTCGTGGATTATGTTTCTTGATAGGATTGATCCGTACAATCTATGTACATAACATGTGAAGTAAGGAGGAGCATGAGATTGATGGAATCATACGTCGTATCCAGCGTGGATGCCGAGATGTCGGTATGGGAAATAATTAAAGCAGTGCATTTGATGGCATTGATGGCGAGTTATAAACAAGACGGTTCTATCATCTTTACCATTTTCTCCCAAGTCAACACTCGACCATCCTCTATGTCTGCTGTCGCCGACGATTTGCCGTGGCCCGAGCTGGGCAATGTCTCCAGAGGCGCGACGCGCGGTAATCAGGGACAGAAGGGGGTCCTGGGGCCTCCCGACCGTGACGGCCGCTGTGTCCTGCAGCTCCGCGTACAGCCTGGCGTTCTCGCCGTCAAACTAAACCGTCAAGCCAGCGAGTGGTATCGCACCCTCGATAATGAAGTAAATCGCGCGTTGAAGCTCACGAAGACCTATTGGAGGAAGGCGAGGAGACGGCAGGATTACGATGCACGCGCAGACCAGGATCACATGGAACTTCACGAGTGGCTCCAGCAGCTGAAAGACAAGACCATGTCTCAACTTGAATTGCTTATGCAAAAGGGCGATATACAGGGCCCGCCTTATACGATGCCGGATGAGATAGAGTTAACCTTTTTGCGCAAGTTCATTGAAAGGCAGGCGGCGGGCTTACCACACAATCCACGACTACGAAACGGGACGGCGGAGCCATATGTGATGCGGGATCATTCTGTAGACTCTGGCAGTCCAGAGCCTTCAGATCAGAGTTATGCAAGGACGAGTTTAGGTGAGTGATCCTTTGGTTTGTATATGCGCGTGTGTTAATCGGGTTTTGACCGACAGATAACTCGGATTCTTCAATGATGCCTCTCCCCCGACCTTCAGGCTCACCATCCTTACGAAATCCCGAATCACTACAGCAAGAAGCAAATGCATCCAGTATGGCATTTTTTTCTTCATAAAAACTCTTATTTACCGGTCACTTTCAGAGCAAGCACTACAATTATCCCGTGCAACACTGTCCAGAGCATCAAAAGAAACGCAAGACGCATTTTTACGATATACGGCCTGTTTAGACGCCGAACGACAAGCCCGACAGTCTGTAGCAGCAGCAGAAAAGCGGAGGGATGACATTAGTGAGTCTAAAACATCGACAATCTCTTCCATTCTTCTTACCCACTAATACATCTTCTCAGTGTCAGCTCTTCTCGCACTAACGCAAAGTGGTGTGTACGCTTCTTCAACTCCTTCATCAACACCCCACTCCCAAATCGGTTAGATGTTTACGTTTTTATGCTAGAACAGCGTTCCCGACACTCATCAGTCTCCTTAGAAGAAGCCCAAGCTGCACAAGCATTAGCAAGATATCACTCAGAAGCTGTAAGTCGTTTGTGTCTCTTGAAGTCTTTTCTCGGGTCTTTACTCTCATTGTATTTTATGTGCCTGCTTCTTTCTGTGGCAGTGGTTCGCCTACTCGGGTTCTTTTCACCATAATTAGAGTCTTCCCGCTCTTCTTTGCTTGCTTCTGTCTTGCCCACGGGCTGATACTTGGTCCTACCTTCCTCGACACGTTTCTTGCCTTTTCCCCGTGCTTCGTCAACTCCCAAGCTTCTTTGTTTCTTTTCTTCTCTTCTTTCTACAGTCCATATTCGGTAAAGATTCTGACTCGTGTTTCATCCTATATCCAGAACGACATAAAATCCCGATCCAACAAAGCCCTTGATTCATGGGGAGCTTCTGAAGCTGACGCGCAAGCACAGGCGCAGGCACAGGCACAAGCCCAGGCCGCTCAGGGCGTGTACGGGGCTCATCACGAAGGACTCGGTGGGCTCGACGTGAGTATGCACTGCACTGGCTGAAACTAATAGCTGACTGGTACAACATTCATGTGCCCGCTCAGGATCCAAACCGTTCTATGAGCCGGAAGCATTCGCGGAGTTGGGAAAACGGCGCTGCTCTAGATGGGACGTATGGAGTTGATGTCCTTGAGTCGTCGGCCCATCCGCATTCGCACCTAAGGAGCCCACAACCTCATCCAATGAATTCACCGCAGATGAACTCGAACCTCAGTTCACCTCTAAACTCTGGATACGGTGACTTGGGCATACCCCCAAGGAAAAGGATGCATATGATAGCAGGTTACGACGTTAATCAGGTAAGGGGTTCCTTAGTTCGCTCTAACAGTGCTGATGACCATCATCATGTTTTATGTAGGTAATGAACGGCTCTGGTTTATCAACACAAAACATGGCCCTGCAGCCGTGACTCGCGTTCTCAGATGTTAGGAATGAGGCCTAAGAAAAAATTGTATTGCAAGCTTGTTATGTCAGCTATGTGCTCTTACTCCCGGAACCCTTGGACCTCCAGTTTATGCCCCCGCGCTTTGGCTACACAGCCACCTATCTCTATGACCTCCGTGATGTTGTCCTCTGACGATTGTGCTTTTTGTTTTCCAGTTCTCTCCTTTGCGAAGTTGTTACGACTCTTATTTATCAATTGACACATAATAACACCACCACCGTCGCTCTTTTTTGCTTTCCTAACCTACAGCATAATGCTTTGCTTTCATCAGCTGCTTATTAGTTGTTAATGCCACACCGTGCTTTCTAGTTACGTGCTCACACTCTCTCCTCCAGATTACTATTATATTTACAAACCTTGTTGTATCAACATTATATATCCCTTAAGTATTGTGCCGTTATACCCTTTAAATCCACAAAATAGATTATACCACCAACAAAAACATTTTACCATACATCTCTACCAGCTCCCATTGTTGGACTAGACAATCACATGTACTAGTTTACCTCCTATATTCAATCATTGCCTCCGATATGTCGAAAGACGGGTGCATAGCATGTCTGCGTCACCGACCAATACAGTTGGCGTATCAAAGGCAAGTGGTGATCTCAATGATCTCTTCGTACTGACTACAACAGCTCGAGACTCAGTTCACGATATAATTTAGGAACATCAACGACTTGCTGATGACCAAAGCGTCCAGAACTTCGAATCGACGATCTCTTGAGATCTTTTGGTAGATGCATCGTTTTCCGGGAATCAAGGATTTTCCGTTCAGTAGTAGTACGAGCGGGATGTCTGCAGGCGTAACTACACACTCACTGGATGGTATCAAGACTACTGGTGTTAATTCTGAGTGAATATGCATTGCCACTAGAAGGTTGATGCCTGCAGGCAACCCGTCATAATACTTACTCAAGACATGAGCACCTCGATATGCCCATATGTTCAAACGCAGAGGAATACCAGCCATTGATTTGATCTTTTGACTTGGTAGACTATAATCAATTTCACCGGAAGCATAGAACCACACACACCAAATCTCCAGCTGGGAGTGATCCACTGATGCATTAGTCGCTTGGTCAACCGTCAGTCAGCTTCTTGTACATACAGTGCTAGTCGTTAAATGAGAAGCCGATGCAAGTCGTTTGGCAGATTCGGTCAGCAGAGCAAATAGAGACGAGTCAGACGACAGTGCCACCAAGAGCCGCCAGCAGCCGCCAGTGATATCGTTGGTGGCTGACCGTATCGTCGATGCCGCAGGTGATCACTGATGCTAGGCTGAGCCTACTAAGGAGTATCGACGAGTATAATTCTGTTGGGGATATTTCCCAGTCTGTTTTGAGGAGAGGGAAAGTTGGGGATACCAACATAGCCTCGAGGCTCAGATCCCGCCATCTATGGTTTGGTATGAGGTCAGAATCAAGGTGACCAAGTTTGGATACATAATCAGTGACTTACCATGCTGTGGGTGGAATCACAAGCGACCTATCCTACATAACAAGATCTGCATAATCGAGTATACAGGTATACAGGTATCGTTTCGCGTGGCAGACATCTAGTAAGAACCTAAAATAGACTCAGAGGAACCACACTTAACGTGAAGATCTTAGGTTGGATTGACGTGACACGGTCAAACTACGTCAGTTGTCCCGAGAGGTTTCTGTGGCCACTGTCTATGAATATGAAAGACGTGGATGCATACACAATCACAATCTCCTTGGACTGAGGAGCTGCGGCCCGCGGATTGAGTCTTCCGAGGATTGCGGATCTTCAGGGGTAAAGTGTTTCCTAAGTAAGAGAGTGCCCTAAATAAGAGACATTGTGCAGAGATGAACAGGAGCGGTACCTACCCGCTGTTTCAGCGCTTTCAGACTCAGCAAAACGAAGATGGCGCTTTTGAACAATGACTCCCGAAACGATGAAGCCACTGTTTTGAGTGGCGATACCTGTCTGGGATGTTTTAGACAGACTGAACTGTCAGAGAAAACGCTTCAACTTGCCTTGAATATAATCAGAAGTAAGAAGCTGCAGAGGGCTCCACCGGGAGGCTGCTCATCAGGTCCTCGCCGGATGGCACCTGAAATAGCGCTAGTTCGTAACACCTTAAAGATAAACCATACCGTTGTGGACTGTTGATACATGTTCTAGGTAACCCGTAATAACCTTGGCATCTGATTTGATGCGCTCTGCGCCCTTAAATCTATGTCCCCAATTGGAGAAAAGGGATCGGGCCAGAGACTATTCCGGGCCGTCGTTTTCGCTGTTCAGGGTGATCATGTATCAGTTTCACTTCCCAGCGCTGCTTTGTATATGCAGAGTCGCTTCCGTAGTGTATGAGTGGACATGCCGCGTTTGAAAGTCGTTCGGAAACCCACCTAATCGCGAGCGGTAAGACCGACTTGCGATAAGTATAGCAGTGGTCCGTGGATATTCTTGAATAAATCGTTATGAGGACCCGCATCAATGGCCTGCTGGCCACTTTGTCTACAAGTATACGTTAAATCAAAAGACATTGCGATTCGCTGAAAAGAATGAGTCACGGCAGGGTGCATATTTGGACGGAATTTTTGGATGAGAATAAATTTCGGGTTTTTTCCCGGCGCCGGACTCCTCCATATAGAAGTTCAGCCTACGAATGGTCCCATATGAAGTACTCCGGCCATTGTGAAATATTCTAGATTTACTCCAGTTCAAAAGTGCCCGACAAAAATGCACTCATCCTCGTCGTGAGTGTAGCCTATAGGACCGATGCCAACCGGCTCGCGGTCTCTTGTCAAAGTGACCATGTCATCGTTATGTATCAGAGTATAGGTAAAATAGGACTCACGAAAGGTTGCAAGTCCAGTGACCAAGGTATCCACCGATTTTGGCCGTGTGCACGGATCGGAGAGTTTTAGAGTGGCCCAGTGTTTTAATTTTTTTTGTCCCGAAGTATGAAACTTTGTGAAACCAATTCGAAGGGTCGCAAGAAGACATAAGAAATTTACAAAACACAGAAGACTTCGAGATCTATGTCAAACATTCGACTGAACCTTCAGCTTTAGCTTCCAGATAAGAAGCGAGGCCTACTGGGGTTGTTGACAGCGTTGATGTTGAGCTTTGACCATGTTTGTGCCCAGTTGGCATTGGCTCCCGGTTTTCTCGGGCTGTAACGTCCATCCGCGTCCTCGTGTATCTCTCTGCACATTGTCGCGGGAGCGATGAGAAATGGCCGTGAAAGGAAAACCAAACCTCGCTTGTACATCGTTAGTCGACAAAGCTGACTCTCGTTCAGTGGTGCAACTGTAATGAATAGCCGATTGTTCTCAGATCAGACGTTCTAGAACAGCATGTAGCCTATTTTTTTCAGAGCGCTTTGACCTTACCTCTCGCTACTGAGATTGGGTAGACAAAGCTTTGCCACAAACTCATGCCGTAAGTACTGGCTTTGTGCACAATTGCAATGCACAACCAGGACCGGCGTTTCATTTCCTGAAAAGCTCGCAGGGTTCTGTCAGACTTTTTCTCCAGCATCACCCACCGTCTTCTCTTCTCTTCCCCGAATCAATTCGAGCCGTCAAATCATCAAAACTTTCAGGTGCCTATCGCGTGCTCCACACGTGCAGTTGTTCATAACATCTAACACTTCGTCCCAACTTATTGTTGGTCTCTGGCCTCGCCAAAGAATTCATCCACCAGCTCCGTCTGCGCAATTTCTGATACGACAACGCGATGGATTTCTTGGAAACTGATGCTCAAGGTATGTGTCACCCTGCTCAGCGATTGCTCAGCGAATGACCTGACGAATCGGCCCTGTAGCTCCTCCATGTTGGGATTTCATGAGGGGAAAATGCCAACACAAAAACTGCAAGTTCACGCACCCCGCAGGCATTTTTTTCTCTCCGCACAACCGCAGTGATCCCTTTCCTCCTCCAGAGCCTGTACCTGTGGATATTATCCTGGCCGAGGAGGCTCGAAAAGATGGAGCTTACCTCGAGACTTGGAGCCAGCGTCCAGACAAAATTCCCCCTACAATCGTGCCTCCTGCGGTCTTTTACAAACCCATTGCTTGGAAGACAGCTCCTTGCAGACATTTCATCCGAACAGGATTCTGTCCGATGGGGAATGAATGTAACTTGTGGGTTCTTAATCTTGCTCTTCATATACTACGGTCGGAGCTGACGAGTGGATCATCTATCAGTATTCATGACCTCCAGCTTCTCGAAGCAGCGCAAGGTGGCAAGAGTCCTGCGAAGTTGAAGCCGGATGCTCCTCAAAGTGGTCCTACGATGTCGCATTGCTGGGCTTATGTTCAAGGAAAATGTCACAATCCTTCGTGTAAATATCTTCATCCTGGATCCATTGAGCCCTGTAAGCATCGTACACTAGTTCGACATCTCGTCTTTCATTTGACCTATCTCCGCTCCAGACAAGAAGCACACCCCCTGCGTCGCCTGGCCACTTTGTTCCTACGGGCAGAACTGCGAATTCAAGCATCCAGAACCACTCGGCACTCAGCGTTCGCTTTCTTCGATCCCACCTCCTCCCGCATCTTCCCAACCACCCACGCAATCCTCAGCCCCGGCGTCTACCTCGTCTATCTCTCCTCTTTCACTGCCTCAACCCATTTACACTGCAGTTCCTCCGCTTTCGCCCGTACAACCCATTTACTATGCACCCAGCTCGGGAGGCAGCTATTCATCAGGTCCGGTCCCTGTCTCCCCCATTAATCAGCCGTTATATTCTTCAGTCGAGATAAATGGCACGACGTACTATCCTCCTGGTCCAAGCCCCTTCTCGCCAATATTCGCATCTCCTACTCCACCTTTCCTTGCCCCTGGTCCACCAAATACCTTCACCCCCGTATCTATCTCGCCAACCACGCCGATAACCCCGTTTTTCAACATGAACTCGAACGCACCCACAGCCCCCGCTCCTGCACCGTATACCCATGCTGTAATCCATCCTCATCATCCCAGCCTTCAGATCCCTCAACATGCTTATCCTCCTGTTGTGCCTGGTCCTCCTCCATCCATTCAGCATCCGAGTCAAACAGCTGAATCTTGGCATAATCCCCATCCTCCTCTACCGAGGCAAATCGAGCCACCGAACGCGCTTGGTTTACGAACAACGTCTGCGCCATTTTTTGCCTCTCCAAACTCTCGCCCTATGGATCATCATTACAAGCCTCCTCCTACTGCACGATCTCCTTCATCGAGGAGAAAATACCAGGCTCGTGGTGTTGATCCTGTAAAGACAGTGAGCAAGAAACAGGACATTACTATGCATGCCCATAGCAAATCCACTTCGATTCACCACGACGAAGTGTATCGAGCTGATCCAAGGCGTCGGATTGGCCATACGAGGCGGATCAGTGTGCAGGTCAAGAATCGAGGAGATTTCGGCGGCGAATAATTTGGTCATGGACTACATCTTGCATTTTATCATAACTGCAATGCTGCCCTGATCGATTTCCCTGGTACAAATTATGGAGCGGGTATGGGGGCACCTTTTGCGTGCCGTATCCACGTTGCTCAACACGTCGAACAAGCGTGTCGGGTCGAGCCCATCTTTCGGGGTCCGTCATTTTCAGTCTGTCCTTTCTCGTTTTGCTGGGTTCACTTCCACGCCTCCCTCCTTCATCGCGGCTATCCCATTTCCCCGTGGATTCCATTGTATTTTTTATTGCTAAACCTCCGGACCGTGCACGAATCCTCATGATTAGTGATTTCATTTCCTTTTTCTTTCATCTACAATCGGAAACATACCCACACCACATTGGAACTTACTATCCATCATTGGCCACTGTATTCATGTACATAGTAATTTTGTAGTACATAGTGTACTTCTACTTCTTTATTTGACATTTTTAATATCGATACGATTTTTATCAGTTCCTCACTTCATTTTCCTATCTTCTAATCGTCTCTCCCATGGCATCTTTGGCATCTTCTCTTCTTCCCTCGACATATAGTTCTCTTCATACTTACCCATATTCACATTTCACTGTACGCACTTCAACTGTATTGTATCATAACTTCCCCTGGAATTTTACACAGAATCACTGCGCTTCCCTTCTGTGGCACAGAAGTATCATGACATGATCAAGCTAACCATGCAAATCCGAACCTTATTTCGACCGTACTCATGACATATGTAGCTTGAAGTTCACAACTGCTTCTGTGCATCGTATCGTTGATCGTGCAAATCCGAACCTTATTTTGACCGTACTCATGACATATGTAGCTTGAAGGTTCACAACTACTTCTGTGCATCGTATCGCTGATCGGCCTTCGGCTCGCACCTCCTCGTGATCCTTCGTGATCCTCCTTCCAAGCCTCGGTACGACATCATCCAAACACCGCGGAAAAGGTCCTTGTTCAGATGACGGAGACTTGACGGAGACCTTGATTACTGATCGTTCGAAGATTGATGATTCAGAACAAGAGGGGAGAGATCTATCCGATTCTGACAAGCGTCGGCAGTTGATGGCCTTGCACTATGCCGAAGTCAGATGATAGACACGTTGTGACGTTTGCTTCAACGTCGTCGCGTCTTCGTGTTGTCTTCGTGGCCTCGACGACAACAAGAAGGCCAGCAGCAAACAAAGTACCCTTCACTTTTCTCACTCTCGGTGCCCTATCGTGAACCCAAATCATGATACCAACGTAAATACTGCCAGTAACGCCAATCAATCGCGAGTGAAAAACGTACCTAGGACTCTGTTTAATTTGACCGGAATTTCTCTATCCTATCGTTTTCGCGACTGATCGAAAAATGAGCGCTGTACGAGCTCAAGTCGTCGACGTCTCCCAGTCTGAGTAGTTGGACCCAGGTCATTGAATTCGGCCTTTCGGCCATCACTCGCTTAGACCCCTTCCCCGTGGGAACTATGTCGAAATCTGGCAGATCTCTCCCTCTTGGTTCAGAAAGAGATTTCACATTATGCCGCGGACCAGAACTCTCCGGCTATCAAACCTTCATTTTTGTTGGGCCTGGCGCAAGATTCTACAGTCGACTCCCTCTTAATGCATACCCCTCGGTCGAGGCCAAAAGCTATGCATTAAGAGGGAGTTAACTGCAGTAGATGATCGTGGTTGAGTCGCCACAGGCCTTGAACTCCTCGTCACAAATTTACGTGAATGGATGTCGTAATCGCTTGATCCTTAGGATAATATGGAAACGGCTAGTGGTCTGTGTAGGGCCACGGCAACAGTGCCACTGTAACTTGTCTGCTGTGCTCAAGGCAACGCATACGCGCGTAGACTTCATGCAGGAGCGACTGCCAGAATTGCCAACATGAGGCTAAATTGTCAGCCACAAGTTCAGTTTTTACGTGCTTACTTCGGAAGGAGTGGGCACTTATAGACTCATTTGATTGAAAGTTGAACGAGCCTTGAAAATTCCCTGCTGCTCGGTGAATCGATATTGGGTGAGCAGAAATGTCATGATACTATGCGATGACTGTATCGGGACGAAATCTGAGAGGGTCAGTTTCAGTCGGGACTGACTCGAATGTACAACTCTTTCTTTGGGTTATAATAATAAATATCCTTCATAAATGTGGGTCGATCTCTTAGCCTTTGGGAAAGCTGTCACGATCCATCTACCAGTTCAGTTCACCGGTAAGTTGATATTTCTCCAGCAGAAACACCTAGGTTGAACTTTTGAACACCAAAATCATTCGCTGCGGCCCAAAGTCCATCGGCAACTCTCCCACCCAGCTCTCCCGTCCTACTTCAACAAGCTCTACAAAGATAGATTGAACACCGAAGGTTCCCGGTGATGTTAAGGATCACATCAAGACACACGAGATGAGATTCAAGTTCAACTTGGCGGTATGGCATCTTCAACGTTGAAACCCTCGCGGGAAAGATATTTTGAACATTGAAGTGACCTGCCGGTCCTCAGGAGCGCTGATTGCAATAGGTCAGGGGTTAGCATGCTTATTCGAGAGGCTAGGAGCACTGCCAGTCAGGTCAGTTTGTAACATCAGTGCCTGGCAATTTTACCCCATTCTGTCTACGATAACTCGGGGCCACTCAGCTGGTGTATTAGGATCAGTGTATCGCTTTTGGACGATGACTGAGGTCTACTGAGGGTAGCAATCAGTTACTCGGAGGACCTTGACTCTCGAGGCACCAGGACCTCACTGTGACTGTGGCCGGACTTCAAGGAAAATGACAGTCTTGCTCCGAGTGCCGCCGCCAGCCGTGTGTGCTACATACTAGGTGCCTAGCGCCACCGCTCCAATTTGACTTTTAGGTTCAAACAACGTTTACGCGTGGAGGCAGTGCATTGTGATAACACGCGAGAAAGCATGCTGTGGTGCCACCGTTGGACGACGGACGTTGACATGACATAGGTATGGGTGCAATACTAGCACAAGATCTTTTCATGAATCAAGACGGTGGCGAGGAATATGAAATTCGGCTCCTTGCTTCCAGGAAGACGTATCTATGTAGCTTGGATACACTGTTCAATGACCAATCCCAATCTGGAAATTATTGCAAGAGCGGGGGCAGTCAGTGATTATTGATTAACATTAGTGCAATTTAGGCCAGAACTGACGGATTTACAAGCTAAGAATTATAGTCCAAGCCCGAGTCACGAAGGAGCTTTAGGTTCAATATGACGATGGATGCTTGAGGAGAGTCTGCAAAAATGATGATTTAGTCAGTAAATGATCAACACTGAATTAAAACCAGCGAAAAGGGAAATGTCCAAGTACATACTCACCCCTCCATCAATCAACACCGTCTCCCCATTAACAAACCAGTTTGCTACTAAAAATAAAGCAAGGGTTCCTATATCCTTCTTTGTCCCAAGACCTGCCGGAGAATGAAATTGAAGGCTGGAGAGGTAGGAGGGAGGCACTTGGGTTATGCCGGCGGAGTTGGAGTGTCCAGGGAGGGGCATCTGTTTCGAGTGAGAAGCAAGGATGATATGGAGGTGAGAGGCGAGAGTGAAAGGCGAGTAAGTCCTTAAGTGCCAATAAGTGGTACAAATGGTACGAACCTCAGTGGGGAAGAGACCTAGTAGGGATCATATGGCAGATGTGAAGTCAAAATACGCAAGGAGAAGATATTTGATCATGATCAGCCTACCTGGTGCGATACCATTAACGCGAATGCCGAGAGGAAGAAGTTCATGTGCCAAAGACGCAGTCGCGTGTCCCAGTGCACTCTTGGAGAATAGGTACGGGAAGGATTTACCACCAGTGACGGAATCCTAGTTGAAAATATTAAGTAAATCGCTACCAATTTCCGCCGTACGACATCTCCTCCGACACTCACCTTCGTCCACCCATTCATACTACTCGTCATTATAATCTGGGGAACAAACTTTCTTGTCACCTCATCCGTAGAATTCTTCCATTTTTCCAACAGAGGTAAGAAAGAGAACGTGAGGTAAAAGGGCCCTATAGCATTTGTCTTTAGGATCGTCAAAAAGTCCTCTTGATGGATTTGGGAGAAGACGGCTGTACGGTAGGATTCCGCTAGTGAGGGTGTTGATTCGGAAGTGGAATTTGAGGGATTATTAGAAGAGGAAGGAGACTCGGAGGTTGAAGAAGGAAGCTTGAGATTGGCACCTGTGATACCAGCGTTGTTGAACAGGACAGTGACATAGGGCGAGCGTTTGGAGATTTCATTTGCGAGGCGGACGGCTTCGTCCTGTGAAGGTGAGAAGAATGAGGTGACGAGAACCACTTCGAAGGTGACGGTATGGGGCAGACCTTGACACTGACGTCACCCTCCAAACCAATCATCTTCCCTCCTCCTTCACCGACTGTCTTTTCGCAGGCATTGTTGTATATCCGAGTGATTCTATGAATACCAGAATAGGTAGAGACAAATATGTATGTTGGAATAAGAAAGCAGTGCTGGATTCGGCAAACACTAGGCAGTAAGTAACGAAGTACATACCTATCGAGATCCTCTTGCTTAGGCCCAATAATGTACACAGTTGCTCCGTTTGCTATCAGAGTAGAGCTAATCATCAATCCTATGCCCTATTACCAAGGCCATTGACAATCATCATTAACGTCCATGCTAGCTATGAGCGACGAAGAAATAGTAAAGGGGATTGAAGTACCGACTCACACTACCTCCACCTGTCACTACAGCTACTACACCTTGCAGGTCAAAGAGGTTGACGGCTCGTTGGTCCGAGAGGTCAACGACTGGGTCGGAGTCTGGCATGATGATGTTGGTGGTGCAGGTACAGTGTTGACGTTGTCGACCTCGTTCTTTTTCTCATCAACCTGAAATGACGTCGATGCGAATCTTCGAATTTGGAAAAGTAAAAACTAGAGATAATAGTGAGAGGTTCACCGAGTATAGAGTGTAAGTAGCTTTTATGTACACGACGCATATCTTAGTCTCTACCCACAGATGGACGCGACACTACATACAATCCTCAAGGTGCATTTGGGATAAGTTGGGCTCGCTGAGAAGGGAAAGCAGAGTAAGAGGAAGGGGAGTACGAAGAGTCAGCAAACAATCCTCCAAGTTCAAAAGCACACAGCACTCACCAATTGCAGAATAGCAGTCTGATCCGCCTCTGGCAACGACTTGATTTGATCCGGAGTCATGCTTAGGACTTGCATTAACATTTGCTAAAAACCCACCAGCATAAGTACCGAAGGAAGGGAAAGAAGAAAAGAAACACCAACCCTCTGAGCCTCTGGTATGTTTCCCGGAACTTGTGGCATCGAGGCTTCTAGAGGACTCTTCAAAGGCGAGTTTGGATTTGGTGGAGGTACAGACGCAGATCCGACAGGTGTCCCCGATCCCGGCGGTGGAGTAGACACTGCGCCAGGCCCACCAGGTCGTGCACCATAATACGCAACTGCATGAGGAAACATGGCAGACGGAGGAGGCATCGAGCTGTACGGTGGAAATTGACCTGGAGGCGCGGCACTGTAAGGCGGGATGGCGTTGGGTGGTGTGGGTGGTATACCTGGTGGTGGCATGCTGGGTATGAATGGAGGTGGATATGATGAAGGGTAAGATGCAGGTGCTTGTTGGGGATGAGGTACGGTGGGTGTTGGTGCATGAAGAGCACCGGGGGGAGGTGCCTGGCCTGGAGCTTGGGGACCAGGGTTTTGCTGGAGTCTCGCGGAAGCGCCTGTGGCTGCTAACATTCGTTGTAAGATCGATTCGTCTACAACGCGATTTAGGACGAGAGCTTGGAAAAGGGCATAAGCTAATTGTGGGTGTGCGGAAAGGAGGGTACGGGCTTGTTCTGGGTGGGTTATTACGAAGGCCTGTTGGGTGAAGGATGAAGGGATACATGACAGGGTGGAGAGAGGAATGGGTGTTAATGGATGAAAAGAAAGATTTCGTAGGTTTGTCAGTTTGCTTATCATACAATATAATTTTTGATACCCACCTTCATATGCGCCAACACATCCATCATCTCCCTCTGTCCAATCGTCGCCAGCAGCGTGCTAATAGCATCCATAGCTGAAGAGCCTGGTGGTATTGATTGACCGAGAGGCAAATTCGCGAGTATTGAGTTCGCATTTGGGTTGGAGTCTTTGGAACCAGAACCAATAGATTCGTTACTATAACTATTGCTCCCTCGATGCCAACCTCCACCGCCAGTGTCAACAAGCTCACCCCGTACCGTTGTTTTGCCTTCGAGTAAAGGGTCGGAATCTGCTAGGTCTATGCGTAGCGGTCGACCTCCGACTTCGAAATTGTTGAGGTTGCGGACAGCTGACATCGCTGTTTCATGGTCTAACCACCGTGAAAGGCATTGCCGTTGTTTGTTGTGTCGGAAAGACAACCATCGGTGATGATACGGTTGTTGAATGGTGGTGCATTGCATCACACCAAGCATTGGAGAAAGGCATCAATATCGCGTGTTTAGGCGGTCGGTCACATCACAAATGAGATAAGATAATTTCGACAGTCGTCGTATTGCGAGTTTGAGTCGGTATTGCATTTGAAGATTTGAGGTGAAAACATGAACGATGCCATAAAGTCAGACAACTGTTGCAGATTTGCATAACGAGGAAAAAGGTTTCCGTCCGTACCCGCGAATTCACAAAATCCATAGCCTTTTGGTTTGCCAGTATCACGGTCGAAGACGAGCCTGCTCACGCCGCGGAAACAAGGTAGAGAATGGAAAAGGTGAATTGGATTAGGTTCTGCTACGACACCACATTGCAGGAGGGTCCCATACTGCCGTGGCATGATGAAAGTATCTCGATACCAGTGTAGTGAGTTACCCCAGCGGTATCGAAACACTTTCATCGCAAGTCATGAAAATAAAGGACCAAAAAGACAGAAAGCATACCTGAAGCCAATTACCTCCCCAACCGATTTGAACACGTCGATAAGCTGCTCCTGTATACCCTCACTCATCAGTCTCATCTTCCAACCAGACGCGATCAAGACTTTCCTCTCCCATGTTGTATGGAACATTTCCGACTACAAATGTCTATTTTTCAGAAAACACGAAGATATCGAAGAAGAAAGTAGGAACATACCAAAGACAACCTTGCTCGGAGGGTCGTTACTCATGGCTGTTGTTCTTGACGCAGACTGACGGTGACCTTGAGGACAAAGAGTTGTTTGTTTGTTTGGTCCTCTGACAGCGACTTTGCATTTGAAAGAAAATAAGGATAAGGGTTTATTTCTGAGATAGTAGTACACTCTACACGTCAGGCGCTTTTCAACTATGTAGGTATCTCTAGCAAAACGACAACGACAGCGACGGGAATGACGAGACTACCAATAGTATGCAGCAGTACACGAGCTCTATGCTTGAGCTGAAGAGTCAGTAGCAAATCTATTCTCCAACCTCTTCGAGTTCTTCAAATCCAAAAACTTCTCAATGACAGTATCCAGAGGAACCATCTCGCCCTTGTTTTTCGTCCCAACGTCATCACGGTTTCTAACGTTGACAGAACGGGCATCGAGTTCTTCTTGACCGACGACTGCGGAGAGAGAGAAAAAGTAAATTGGAATCAGGAGTGTGGTTAGATAAGAAAGAAAGGGAGACAAAGGGAGACATACCCAGAATAAAGTTGTACTGTGCAATCTCGCCATTACGAATCTTCTTGGGCAGTGTGTTATCACTGTTATCTACGTCGGCATACATGCCCAGCGAAGTCAACTTGTTGGCAATTTCGCTAGCGTAGTCTTTCTGTAAACCAGAGTTGTTATTGTCAGAAACAAGTAGAACTTGAACAAAAATATTACGCACATAGGGAGCTGCAACAGGGATGACGACCACTTGACGGGGTGAGAGCCAGAAAGGCCTTCAATAATAGCAAATCATCAGCACCTCCAAGACGCATTAAACGTAGAACAAATCCACATACCATTTGCCCGCGAAATGCTCCGTAATAATCGCAATAAACCTCTCCAAACTACCCAAAATCGCCCTATGAATGATCACAGGCCTCGACGCCGGTTTGTCTGGATTACCAAAGTCCTCCGCTGATCGATACTTCAAGTTGAAGCGCTCGGGAAGTTGGAAGTCCAGTTGGATGGTAGCACATTGGAAAGATCGCTTGAGGGCATCACGAATCGTGATGTCGATTTTGGGACCGTAGAAGGCACCGTCCCTGGGTTGAGTTCCCATTTGCCGGGGTAGTGTTTTTCGAGGGCTGTTTTGAGTTGCTGGGATGAGGGGTTGAGTGTGAGTTGCGTGGATGGTGTATGGTGTATGACGGGCCTGAAGAACGGTACGCACCTCTTCTGCAACGTCCCAGGTCTTGATCTCACCCAAGAACTTTTCGGGACGGGTAGAAAGCTCGAGATAGAACTCGAAGCCGAATAGACCGTATATATGCTGCATGAAGTCGAAAAGAGCACTAATCTCCTCTTCAAGCTGTCAAACACACGATAGTCAATCTTCTTCATCCCAAACCCAAACAAGAAAGAAAAACAAATGGCTCACCTGAGACGGCATACAAAACACATGCGTATCATCCTGCATAAACCTCCTCACTCTCGTCAACCCTGTAAGAGCACCAGAAGCCTCATTTCTATGGATGATACCAAATTCCGCCATACGGATAGGAAGCTCTCTGTAACTTCTATCTTTCGAGTCGAAGATGAGGCAATGACCGGGACAGTTCATCGGCTTAAGACCCCATTTTTCCTTTTCGATGTCGAGAGTGAACATGCCTTCAGCGTAGTTTTGCCAGTGACCAGAGGTTTCCCAGAGTTTACTGTTGAACATGTTGGGAGAAATGACTGAGGAAACGATGTTGATTAGCCTGTGTCATGAGTTGATAAGAGGATTGTCGACATACCTTCCTGATAGCCACGCTTCCAGTACTCGGACTAGAAGAAGAAAGGTTAGGGTATCTTGAGAAAAAGACACTACGACTCACCCTCATAAGCTCTAACAGAGTATTATATATACGAGTACCATGAGGAAGGAAGAAACAACTTCCCGGACTAAGGTCATTGAAGAAGAAAAGCTCCTGGTCTTTTCCAATCTTGCGGTGATCACGTTTAGCAGCCTCGGCGAGGAAAGCCTTGTATTCGGTCAACTGTTTCTTGTCGGGGAAGGAAATACCGTAGATACGTTGCAGGGAATCGTTGTTTGCGTCTCCGAGGAAGTAGGATGCAGAGTTCTGGATAAGGGAGAGAAAGACTTGTTAGATTTGGGGAATTGGAAGTGAGAAAAGAACACGCACTTTGGTGACCATGAAGGCCTTAATCTTTCCAGTGTGAGGGATATGGGGACCAACACAAAGGTCGATCATAGGACCGCAACGGTAGACAGTTGTAGAAGTGCCATCGGGAACCTTGCTCTCAATGAGGTACCTTTTGTATTTGTTGTACTGTACAACCTGGGTCAACAAAGATTGGAAGCAAAGAATGGCAAGGCACGCACACCAAACATTTTCAGCAAGTTCTCCTTCGATACAACGAGACGCTCAAACTTTTGCTTGTCTTTGATGGCCATTTCTGCTACCTTCTCCAAAGCAGGGTAATCGGTATTCGTCACGGGTCTAATAATAATCTGCAGTATTAGTGCAATGAGCTATTCGGAAAAATTGGAACACGCACCTGTCCTGGATACCCATTTCATAGAAGAAACCATCCTCCGTTGGAGGGCCTAGACACAGATGGCAACCATAGTGACGTTCAGCAGCTTCTCCCAAGACGTGTGCAGACGAGTGCCAGAAAACGCGTTTTCCTGTGGAATATGGGATGAGAAGGCTGATAATGATACCAACAAGACGGCAGCGCACCTTCAGGATGGTCGAAATCGAGTAACTCCAGTTTACATGAAGCTTCTAGGGGTCTTTCAAGATCCCAAACTTCTCCATCCACCTGCACAGCGTAAAAGTCAGAAAAAGACCTCCACTAGCACACAGCGTCACTGCAGAGACACGCACCTTTGCAATAACTAACTTTTCCGAAAGACTCTTCGAGATTTCTCTCGCAACATCCATAGGACTAGTCTCCCAGCTCGTTCCTTTTCGTTCATTTCCATCCAACAGCGTGATGGTGATCTCCTCGCGAGGTTTAGCTATACAGCTCGCATTAGGAAAGATACGATACGTTATCCGAGAGATCCTCACCTTTGATCGCCTCGTCGTATTCAGCCTTGAGTTGTTCAAAGAGTTTGATACGGTGTTCGAAGAATTCTGGAGGTGGTTGGAGCTAGACATGAGACATTGAGAGGCAATATCATTGGCCATTATAAGGACTTGCGTACTTCAAGAGGATACGCCGAATCAGAGGTAGCTTTTGCCTTCTTAGCTGCTTTCTCTTTCTGCGGGGCGATAGGCTGAGAGGTAGAGGCGACTGGGGTGGTCATTGCGCTGCAATAACGGGGTTGAGGGAATCTGAGAAGGGAATATCGGGGACGGACGTGGCGAGCTAGTGATCTGACACGAAGATAGGGAGAAAGAAGAGATCTATGGGCCAGCATCCAAACCGAGTCACGATGACTATTTCCAAAATTGTAAATTCCTTCATCGATAAATTTCCTTCACACAGTTGCCCCGTCTAGAATATCCGAGTTACTCATTATCAGTGTAGCTATAAATACATGCATACGATATCTACAGAAGTATCATCCGAAGAAAGAGCGAAAGCGGAAAAAAGAAGAAAGAAGAAAGAATAAAAAAAGGAAACGCTAATCTATCGCCTCAGCCCTCCACACCTTGATAACTCCTGCCCTGTCACCACTGACAATTCCACCACGGAACGGAGAGTCTATACACGCAAGCGCAGTTATGATATCTTGATGAGATTTCAACAAGTTCTGCTGATTATGCGTAATCAACGATATACGCTGTGAAGGTCGATTGTTTTGACTAGACCCTGGCTCAGGCCACGTCTCAATAAACCTCGAAGCAGTTGCGCTCGTCAAAGAGCTGCAAGGCCATGTCAGCACAAGTCAGGCATGAAACACCAAAAACGAACCTGAAACTTGGTTTCTCCACCTCATTTTCCATCCCACAGAGTATCGACGACCTCTCAACCTTTCCCAAATCCCACAACCTAATCTTTCTATCATCAGATCCAGTGAGCATGAAACCCCTCCAATTATTCCTTGACGGCGACTCTGGGCCCATTTCCATCAAATCCGACCTATGGAACGCCGTATGCCCACCAAACTCCATCCCAACCACAACTGCACGCGCATCAGCAGCAGGAGGCGGTAACAAAGTCTGCGTTCCTCCCACTCCCGTGAGCTGAGACCGCTTTTCGGATGAATCCTCTCCAGCTTGTCTAGACTTGATCAAAGCAGCGATAGCAGCTGCTGGACTAGTATCCGCATCAACTCCAGTAAGCTCATGAGGCTCGTCTGCAGTCTCTGAGGTGGATCCTCTACGAACCACAAACGTCTCCATCAACACCGACTTTTCGATATCCCATACCTCAGCCATGATAGTGGAGGTTCGGTCTGTACTTCTTTTCGAAGCCTCGACAGTGACTATGACCCATTTGCCTCTGCCTTTGGAAGGGTGAACGACGCATTGATGTATCCTGACGGATCTACCAGTTGAAGAAACACCGACGTGCCAACTTTTGAGCAATAACCCGAACCTTCGGTCCCATAAGGTAAGCACTCCAGTGGATGTACCGACCAGGATCCAGGACCGTCTGCGATCTATGCAGAGGCAAGTAATGGGACCATACTGTCTCGGGTTCTCCATCGTCTGCAGTATCCTCATCGTCCGCAGGTCCAATATGGTAATCACAGAGTGGGTAGTTGTGTAGACCAAATTTGATGAAGCATCTACGAAGGAAGGCAGCATAGTCATCCTCAGTCAGAACATCCTTCCCCAAAGATAAAACTTCCACATACCTGTATTATAATGCTGCATTCCCGTAATATACTCCCCAATCGTCTCAACTCTATGTTCCCTAATAACCTGCAACTTGCTATACTTGGGCAACGTCCCCGTCTGCGACACATGTACTCTCACAACATGCAAACTCCCATCATCCGCCGCACTAGCAAAACAATGTACACCTTCCAAAATACACACACATTTCACCCTCGCATGATGTTGTCCGTACGTGTGCCTCGGTTTACTCGTCACATTCCTCTCTAGTCTCGCTGTATCCCAAACTTTGACAGTTTTATCGTCAGAGGAAGAGACGAAAAACATGTGGTCGGGCGATACAGCCAATCCAGTGACGGTATCGGAGTGAGAGTGAAGATGAGCGATGAGAGTTGTATCCATTTTGCGAGCTGACCCGTCACGAGAGACGAAGGTATGTCTGACTGGATTACGTCGCCGAACTGGACCTTCGTGGACTTTGGGACCGAAATCATTCTGCAGTTCACGGTTGTTGTCGAGATAGAGGTTTTCCAAGAGGTGGTTGATGCCGGCTTCTTGACCATCTAGAACAACGATTGAGCCTTTAAACAAGACACACTGGCTTAAATGAACTGTACTCACCATATGTCGAAATAGGATTCAACCCAATCCTCGGCCTCACAGGCTTCACTGCAGGCGTCATCGTCACCGTCTGCGAAACAGAACTCGAAAGCGGCACAGGCGAAGCCCTCCCAGACCTCTCAGGTGACACATCTGATCTCGCCGCAGATACTGACTGTGCCTGCAAATGCGAATCCAACAACCCCAATGCATTCGTCTTGGACGAACCCACAGCAGGTGCAGCTTTTTGACTCAGAGTCTGCCCATCGATGCTCATACTCCCAGGTTGCATCCGGCTAAGTGGTCGGAAAGACATCGAGTTGGCGGTGGATACAACTGATTCGGTTGGGCTTCCAGGACGATCTATTGGTGCTAGTCGTGTGTCTCTATCCTTGTCCTTATCCTTCTCTCTGCTGTCCATTGGTACAGGTGACAAAGGACCCGAAGGAGCAAAAGCCAAGGACGAAGACCCAGTAGCAGGCACACCTATAGGCGAAACAGCACTACTTCGTGGAGGTGTCTGCAAATGGCCTTGGGCGATACCCAAAGAAGAAGCAGAACCATTGATCGTTGCAAGTCGACGACGTAACTCCTCAAACGGAGCTTGAGCACCACCGTGATGAGAACCAACATCACTGAACGTCCTTCGAGGGGACCCAGGCACGATGGGAGAACGTAAGAGATCCAATGGACGGCGAAAACTGCGAGACGTGACCAAAGAGAGCTCAGAGGCGCTGGACTTGAGGAAGACGGTTTGGGGAACGACCCCGAGTTTGGGTAGCTCAACGTCGCCTATGATCTTCAAGGACTTCTCGGCTTCCGGTTCTAGGCTTGAGCGAGAGGAGAAACTTCATAAAAACAACAGATCAGACGGACGCCAGAGAGTATGACAAACAGTGACAACACACCTAGCAATGGCGTTTGCTAGCTTCAAAATATAATCCTTCATCAGCACCAGTTTCGTCTCTTCACTCGGCGTCATCCCAATCTGCTGAAGTTTCTTGTAATTGGATTCATCACTAATTTCAGCAAAACCCAGTGTCAGCAAATTAAATTTCAAAACAGAAGTGAAAAGGAAGAACCCACTCTTCGGACATATTCCTCGAAATAGCCGTCCCAGTCTTGCGTATCGATACAACACTTTCTCGAGGAGACTCTTGTCTACTACTCCCAGCCGAATTCACAGCACTGCCACTACTACCCTTCCGTCCTCCTCTCCACCAACTTGCTTTATCAGCTTTCATTGCCCATTGAACAGCTGCATCAAAGACGCGGCGGGGAATCTACAGCGTCAAGGAAAACGAAAACGTCAATACCATGACAAAAACAAAGAGCAAGAAAAGGAAAAATGATATGACTTACCGGAGGCTTCATCGCACTCAACAAACTCTGCTCATCAATTTCTACCACATCTGACTTGAGCAAATGTCTCAACGAAGGGTAGAGGATACACCAATTATCACTTGGAGGAAGATGTTTGGCTGCAGAAGCTATGAACGCTGCTGCACCTGTAAAAGTGCGAATCAGTCAATCAGATCAAGCTAGAGGTATAGAGCTTTGAACGGAACCCACCTTGTCGTATCCATATATTCGGATGATACAAAAAACCCAGCGTAGAACTCATCAACTCCCATATCCTCATCTTCTGAAACAGTCCCAACTCGCAAAGACTCGTCAAAGCAGTCAATACCCTCGCTACGACACTTTCTTCCACATCTACCAACAAGGTCAAATCCAATCCTAGAAATCGAAGACTGTAACTCACCCGAAAGCGCCTGAACCATCAACGGCAAAATGTACTCCTCCAAGCTCCTACCTCCCGCACAAGCCGCTACGTCTACTATACTCTCGAAAAATGCGTATCTCAATAACCAATCTCTATCATTCAAATAGGTTATCATATGGCTCAACAACACGTCGTTGGTTTTTTGCCTTCCTAGCAAGATGCAGAGGTACGAAATGTCGTGTAAGACAGCACGTTTAACAATGCTGGATGGATCCATAAGGAGTGCGGAGAGGTGGTCTTGGATGCTGTTTTGGAGGTCTTGTATTCGGGTGTCGTAGGATACCTACAGGCGAGAAAGGGATAAAGATATTTGTGTTAGGACATGATACGACACAAACATCAAACATCCAAACCCACCTCATAATTATCATACTCTTGCGACTCAGGCGACATCTTAAACGACCCATGTGCCTTCAGCGCTTGTCCCATCTCCAAATACCTCACTGCTGTCTCTGCAAGCTGGACTATACACTGCGCATAAGTCGCTCTGACAGACACTTCAGGGTCTTCGACTAGGTATTTGATGTTGGGTATGATGTACTCTGGGAATATTGCTGCATTGGAGGGTGTGATGACTGTTACTAGCATGAGCTGTCGTACAAAAAAGGAATGAGCATCACATCCAAATCCAGAAAGAAAAATGAAAAATCCCACTCACAACCTGCACCAACCCCTAACCGCGGCAACCCTTACCCCAGGAGCCTCATCATGTAAAAGTTCCACTATATACGGAACCATCCTATCCAATTTCGCTTCATCCGTCAAATGTGGCGACAGTGCTAAAAACACATCCAACGCTCGGATCTTTGAACTCGGTAAAGAACAATTTCGTATATTCGCTGTTACTAGCGCGAGGATGATGAGAGCTGGCCCGTCAGTGGTTGCTCGCAATCCTGTTTGGATGACACTGGAAAGTTTGGAGTCACGATTGGGGATACAGAGTTCGATGGGAAGGATGTCCTGTGGGGATGTAAATGGTGTGGTGTGTATGATTTTAGTTAAGGGCTGTGAAGAACAAGAAAAAGGAAGGAGAAATAGTACCCACCTGGAAAGGCTTCGAACTCCTCGCCGACGAATTATAATCAATCTTCACATCCATCTTCACCGTATCCTCTACCGTATCCTCAACCAAGTACGGCTCGACGCTATCAAAATCGCTCCATAACCTCTCCATTCTATGATCTGAATCACTAGGCAAAAGATCACTCGGTGCAGGTGAAGTCCCCGTCCCAGCCCCTGCTCCCGCTCCCGTAGCTACATGGGAATTCGAATTCAACCCTGCAGCAGCAGACGAACTCGGTCGAAGTCCCGTCCCGACACCAGTACCAGACGCTGAGGGAGGAATACCAGGTGTGGGTATCGCGGACGTAGGAGGCGGTGGAGGTACGTTTGTTGAAAAGGGCGAATTGGCGGAGAGTTCGTTGATAGAGGAGACGTAGTTGTGTAAAAAGCTGAAGAAGGACTCGGGAAAGACTGTCCCTCGTGAAGTGTGTAGGAGACTCTCAAAGGTAGGTCGAGAGGCGGGGTCGAGGTCGATCATCCGTTTGATCATGTTCTACTATGATTCGTTAGCTGCCATTGATTTATCGAGGTTATGAGAGACAAAGAGGATGTATGGACTCACTCTGACACCTTCATCCTCTATAACACTGAGAAGCGTGTCGACGTTGTATTCTCCTTCTCGATATTTGAAGAGTTGGCTCAATGTGAAGAGAGGAGCGCCCTCGAGGAAGAGTTCGGCTATAACGCATCCAACACTGAAACAATCCATAGCTTCAGTAACCTTTCCATCCCTCTTCCCTCCATGTTCTTCCAACGCAAGTCTAGACTTTTTCGCACTAATCTCTGGATTGCTAGCCGCAGTATAAAACCGCTCAGGTGCAATATAGCAAGTCCGTCGCCCTGATGTGTCGAAGAAGAATGAAAAGTCTGATGGGTCATCAAGTGGGAGGTATGCTGGTTTGTAAGAAGCGAAATCGGATAGATAAACCCAGTTCCAGGAAGTGACGAGGATGTTCTCGGATTTGATGTCTCCATGAGATACTTTACGATTCCTTGCATCTCGTAGGCCAGTAAGAAGTTGAAAGACAATCCACTTCTTTTCGATGACACTCAGGAACGGTCTTGTGCTAAATCACGACTCTTCCTTTAGCCCAGCGCTGCGAAAAGAACCGGGCACGAAACGCACCTAATCGTATCGTATAGATTACTTGCTACCCATTGTCTTATGATGTAGCCTGCTTTGTCTGTTTCGACAAAGGATTGGTAGTTGTACACATTCGCAATATCTTGGAGTGCTTCACGGTCAACTGTTCCACAAAGTCATTGGTGACATTCAGCCTTCAACTTCGTTTCAAACACGCACGTTTAAGCCTTCGCGTATAATTCCTCAACGTTAACCCAGGATCTGGCTTGATGAAGACCTTTACGATCAAATATCCATTGCGGTGTCGACACTTCACTGTTTTGAGGAAACGAGAGGAACCAAGGCTTCATGGAAGGTATGAGAATGAGTTGAATAGGAAAGCAAGAAAGCACACCTTTTCTCGTAGGTTATGTCGGTTCCTAGCTCAGAAATGAAGGAGTCCAAGGCACCAGTGGTACGCGTCAAGGCCAATCCTGACTGAACGTTCCCCATGATGATTAGTTTATGTCGTCTTGGTTTCAATGTATGGTGGTTTGGAATCAAAGTCTATAGTCGCATGATGGTTTGAGAGAAACAAAGTAATGTAGTTGTGGAAAGGGAACTGAGAACGACGAATACGGTTTCTGAATACTTTGAGTATTTGTATACCTTAAGTTTTAGCTAAGGCAACAGTGGTCTAACGGTTATGATCCGGTCTTCCCATGGCCGGGAAAGGGGTTCGACTCCCCTCTGTTGCATACTAGTACATTGGGATGTACTTTATTTTTGTTTTATTTCCGAATACCGGACCGAAAATTCTGCATGCCAGAAAACTAGTCCATACTAGTACGTCGACAATCGTCCGCATAGCTACGACACCATTTTGACAGGCCCTAATACATGATTGATCTCTATAAAGAAAAAGGTAATGATAACGGTAAAGGTAAGTAGGTAGACATGTAGGTATGTAGACGTAGGTCATCAGTAATTAAAAAAACAAATCCCATGTCGAAAGCTTGTAACCCAGGAAAGCAAAGAAATTATGTATAACAAAAACCTCCAGCAACGAGTCGACAACGGTTTTTGCGAGTACAACGCCACCTCGACCTCGACCTCGACCCTACCCCAAACCAACCCAACTACGTTTCAGGCATCCAGCACCCAACTCAAATTTAAGTACACTAAACAAACAAAAGACACCCTCCCTCCCCTCCGATCCCGGCCTATGCCTATCGATAGTATATAAACACCACACCTCCCACAACGCTACCTCCTCCTCACTTCGAACCTAGACCTGAACACTCCAAATGGGACTGGCAGTATTGGCAGTATCTACCACACTATCCACTCCCCATACATATTCGGCCTCTCCCCTCTAATATACGATTCAAACGTCCTTTTCAATACAGTTGACCAATCCAAGTCTCTCTTATCCTCAGCGAACGAGTACCTTTCATCACCATCTCCACCTGCACCTGCATCTAATCCAGTGAGAGGAGAATCCGCATCTGCGTCTGCAGCTGAAGCCGAACCCGCCGCCTGGGTGCCTTGAGCCAATGCAGATGATAAGGGTAGATTCTGTCCTTTAAGAGCAGCACGAGCCATTTTTTCACCTGCTATGAACCGCATACCCAGGTCGGGGAAGTTCCGTGAGGCGTCAAAGGGTTTCCACCTGTAAAAATTGCGACGTCATCAGAAAGACCAGACAGGACAGGACAAGATGTCACTCACCAAAAGTTATGGAAATGATACGAATACGCTCCTCTAAAGAACCCATTAAACCCAAGAGCTTGAGGTCCAGCACTGCTCATCGCCGGTGTATCGAAAAACTCTCCAAATCTACAGCACCAATACATCAGTCACTGGTCACTGTCCCACAACAGGTATCAAACAAACCACTCACTCTGTAAAATACGGTTGAGGCGGCCTATCCCTTTGGTAATACTCTGTATTCAACCATGCACTATCAAAGAGCGCATCTGGCAACCTCAACAACAGACCCTCCAAATGTGCATCTGCCATGTATCTCGAAACCGTCATTGGATGGAAATCCAACCCATTCTTCAACGCGGTTCTGAATAAAAAGGTACCCAAGGCGCTTTCCTTGTTCATTCTTAACACTGCCGTGTTGTATTTCTCTAAACGAGACCAACGGTAGGCAAAGGCTCCTTTCCATCCCCAGAGTTCTTCCCAGTCTCGTAAGAAGATGGTATCGGCGTCGAGGTAGATGCCTCCGAAACGGTGACAGAGGACGAAACGGGCCATGTCAGAGAGGATGACAGAGAGACGGTCGTAAGACGAAGATGATTTGGATCCTAACCGGTTCACTATATCGTCCTCGTCTGCCTTCTTCGTCGCCGTACCAGCTCCTGAATCCGTCGCATTCACACTCTCTTCCTCACTCGCAAGCGTCGTCGACTCCTCATCCTCCTTCTTGACACTAATAATATGCCCACCAGAATTAAACAACGACTCTTGCAACGCTCTCCACTCATCCTTAATCTCCGGAATCCCATCCAACTGCTCTGTCGTATTCCACAGTTTAAACTTGATCACATCCTTAAACCTCGGATGTAAAAACGGTGACGCCCATGGGCTTTCCTTCAACTGCTGGAACATATCCGTCAACGCGTTTGGATTCGGAACCGACGCAGCCGGTCCTGGATTGATCCATAACCAAAACTGTGGTCGACAGACTTTCGCGTCTTGAGGCCATTCACGAAGGTGTATACCGGTGTTTTGTGTGAAGAGGAAGGAGAGAAGAGCGAGGTAGGGTTTATCGGTGAAAGGTCCTGTCCAGAACATTTGAAAGATACGAGGGTTTTCGGGGTCACATGGGGAAGGTAGGGCAGAGCTGGGTATATGTTCGAGTGTAGGCGGGAGGTTGAGGGGTACTTCCCATTCTGCTCCTCGTTTTCTCTGTAGACCTGCGTCGGGACCTTCTAAAGAGTTGGGAGTAGGTCGGTGTACGGGAATGGGGATAGGTAGAGAGGCGATATCGTCATCGTTATTTTGGTTGCTAGAAGTTTCATTGGCGAGCTCCATGTAAATATATTTCCAATGATCCATGTTGCCTCTACGTGTCCGCTGTCCGTTGTCTAGTCCGCCTCCCAGTCTTAGGACTTCTAAACAATCCCGGACATACTACAGAATTTGTGTGAATATAGCACCGAAAATTTGATAAGGATACATCCGCACCTTTCCCGTAGAGAAATTACAATGGTCCATAATCACATCCATGTCGGCGACACTGCCAGGCACAGGTCGTGGAGGATATGCAACGTCAGGAGCAGCACTCTGGATATCGAGGTAGACCCTTTTGGGGCCAACACCAAGGGTATCTGTATCACTACTCGTGAGCACATTCGGCGGTGGCCTGTATCGTGAAGGTATTATCTTTCTGGGTTTTGAAGGAAGTGCGGGATTACGAGGAGGGTCTTTCAAGCCAACTTGTCTCGGTACTGTGTCATGTAAAACAAAAAGAAAGCAGGAAAAAGTCAGTCAGTCTTCCTCTTCAAAGCTTTCCAAACCCAAAAATAGACAACGAGAACAATGACACGTACTGCTTTTCCGAGACGGATAATGACCACTCGCAATCTCCCAGTTCCATATACGCTGCAAATCTGCTCTCCTAAACACCAATGTCGGGGGCTCTCCTGGGTCTGACCAATTTGAGACGTAGTTTTCGCTTCCCATATTCCGCGAAAAGAGCAGAACGGTCATGACGACGGCCATGCATGCGAGTAATATGAGAAGAGGTGTTCTCTTTCGTCCAACGAGGACTCTTGGCATATGTATTTGGCGCCAGCGAGATCCATTTGGAACGAGAATGCGAAGTCGACGGTTTGGGACGCCGGGTATAGGGACGAGGACGAGTTTTGTCCACGAGGGCTTTGATCTGTGGCCGAGTTTTTCATAGACGGCGGAGTTGGTCAAGGGCAGCTCACTTGAGAGCATTTGAGGTTGGGGGAAGAACCAGCGACGTGGTCAAGGAATATTAAAGGTGGCTGTGCACAGTCGGATATTTCGCCGCCGCTCTTTGGCCATTGCCAGTCCCACTGCCTCTGGAATCCACTAGCATCGACTTGGTCGCCGACTGACCACTCATGAGAGCTGGAAGGAGCTAGGTGATGCAAAAGCACATTCCAGAAGCTCGACTGCGTATGCCAAGCCTGTGATGATGCAATTGTAGGATTCGCGAAGATTGGTACAGATCTGCACTGGGTCTACCACTATGTATAGAGAAACAAACGCCCTATATATACAAGAACTACGTAGTCTAAAGTACTACTATATCATGATGCAGATAGGGACCTAGAGGACAGCAGCAAACTGCAAATGATACATCTATGTCAACGACGCACGCGTACGAATAAAAAAGACGAGGAAGGAAGGAAAGAGGTCGAGACGTAACAGTACAAGAGTAAACAGGATGGACAGCAAATTAAAGATAACAGCGACGACAATGACAGCGACGTGTAGGGACCGAGAACAATGGCACTAATACTGGATGCAGTTGACGACAGTGCAAATGCAAATGCAGATGATGCGGAAATGGGCAGACGTAAGGCAAACGTGTACCTATGAGAGCGTTGTTGATCAAGCAGAATAGCGGAACGAGATCGTCATTCGGATGAGAGCAAGAGAATAGAAAATCGTCACGGTCATATGCATGATGGTGTAATAAAAACGCGATTCGGAAAACAGGTAGGAGGATACAAATCACAGAAGGTGTATGTGCGCAGATGACAACAAAATATGGATATATATCATTAGCTATAGACAAGAAAGGAAAGAAAAAGACGAAACCAAACGCGAAAGTGAGCCAGAGACTAGTAGGCACTATCAACACAAAAATGAAAAAAGGAGACGACAGAAAAGATGGAAGGAGGCAGCCTTATCGAGGAAGGTAGGGTGAAGATGCGGGTCACTCTGACGGTGAGGAACAATGAAAGGAGTGGTAGAAGAGTATCCAACTATGCATACGCAGTGTCGTCGGTAGATGGCACGAGCTTGGCACGACGGACAAGGCGGAGTAGAGAGCGAGATAGACAAGAGTAGATCAAACTGTTGGATTGATATTGGAACAGGAATGCGATGTATGGGGGCGCAAGTACACATTAAATAGAGACAGGAAATGTGAACAGAAAGGCGTCTGAGGGAAAAGGAAAACGGAGAATAAGAAAACAGTGTAAATGATTTCAGACAGACGTAACTCGTCAAGCTTCTTGCTTGGAATCGTCTGCTTCGGAATCTGCTGGTGCAGCGGCAGCACCTGGAGCGTCAGACTTTACTGCTTCAGCTTGCTCTTCATCATCCTTCTCCCCGTCAGCCGGAGGCGTTGACCGGATCGATGCACTCTCATCCAACTCTCCCGAAACCTCTTCAGGCAGAGGTACACTCTCCGGAGCAACAGCCTGCTCTTCAAGCTCTGCCTGTTCCACTGCCTTGACCTTCGCTTGTTCCCTAGTTTCCTTTGCCTCTTTCTGGGCCTCCACCTTTCCTTGACCCTTCTTTTCTCCTTCCACAACTTCCTCATCCTTTTCATCCTTCTTCTCCTCTTGCCTATCCTCCAACTCCACCTGCTTTACCCCTTTCGTCACTTCCTTAACGCCCTCTGTCTCCGCCTGCTTGGCATCAGGGGCCGAAGACCTCACTTGCTGTTCCACCTCAGCAGGAGTACTTTCGCCTCTGGCTTTCTTCGGGGTTACCCGACCATCCTCATCTACATCATCCCCTGCAGAGTCTCTTCTACGTTTCTTACCAAGGGAAGGTGCGTTTGACGTGGCTGGTCAGAGAGAGTAGAAGGATGGACAAAGTGACGAGTGATGAGAGAGACCATCGCCGAAAAAAAGGCGTGTACGATCAAGATCAATAGGTGGTGGATGACCGGTACCGTTTGAGCATCCAGAGAGTGAGAGTGGAATGGGCCAAGTAGCGTAGCCAGAGAAGCAGGGATCCACATGTTCCGATACAGCGAGACAAAAGCATAAGAAAAAACAGACAAATTAATCAACGTGTCAGCCTTCAAGCACACAAACTCCACAGATGAATTAGGATGTGGACGAACCATCTTCTTGCCAAGGTCTATCAGCTCTAGGGATATACCCACTCGATATTCTTCGCATTAAACCATACATTGTATACGCGTTTGATAATCGATAGATAGATGAAGAAGAAAGTGTAGAAGAGGAATTTGGAAGCAGTGGACACGGATGCGGGGAAGTTACAGATGATGTGACTGAATCAAGGTCAAAAGATGATTCGAAGCGCGGTGTTTGTACCTGTGGGGCAAAATAAGCAAAGGTCATGTGATCAGCACACGTGCGTGATGCGGAGTCCGGACCGTGTCGGGGGAGTCCAAGCACAATGCTATCGTCCAGGAAGTCGACCACTAAAGTGAAGCAGAAGGTGCTCAGAGCTACACATACTACTCCCAACCGTGCAATATCTTTGGCTCAAAACTCCATTCTTGATTCCTGGTGCATTAGGTTTAATATTTCTTTAACCATTTGCGTGCATCATCATCCGTTGAGTCGTCTCCTCTTGTTGGACTCTTCTCTTCTCGAAGAATATTTGCGCTGGCGCGAAGTGGAGGATACAAGGATCCAGATGTGAACACGATGCTACTGCAACGACTCAACGTAGCAGAATACTGGGACTGAAGCAAGGAGGCCCGTCGCTAGATTACTCATCCTCAAAGAGCGCTCCGGGACGAATCCTCCACTGTTCCATACTGGTTTACATTTGGTCAGCCCAGCTATTCCTGTATTGAAACCTACTTTTCGGACGCGACGAGCCAACTTGCAGTCATTTCCCTCTCGCCCTCGAATTACCTTTCTAGTGTCCCACAATGACGATCAAACGATTCAAGACCACGAAGAAGAGCAGTCAAGATAAAGTGATGCGGAAATATCAAGGATTTACATCTGTAACGTTCTGGATGGGGATGATTGGCCCCCTTCAACTTCGACTCGGATCGCCAACCGAGGCTCTCGCTCATGCATAGACCAAATATGTATGGGCGGCAGGGAGCCCATTCCAAGGCATCAGGAGCTTTTCGACACCTTCGAAATAGGTGAGTTATGGACATATGTTTTTGCCAAAGAACCCTACCTTGGAGATTTCATTTCCCTTCAGGGTGTCTCAAGGAAATTAAAAAGCGACTGCCACTGGTAGGGCTTCGCACCGTACCAGTATCCATACGGTTATACGGGAACCGTATGGAAATACGACCCTGTACCGTATAGCAAGATTTGGAGAAAAAATACGGGACTGTACTGTACGGGTATAACCCGTATATCACCTTCTCCTTTACGGCCGTCATACGGGTTGGTACGGTATACGGGTCGGTCAAGCCCCGGCAATGACTTTTCCTTAAATTTTAGTCCTTTTCGCCAAGTTTTCGTCATTCTTGTACATGAAGTGGTCGAAGCGAGGTGAAAATCCAAGCCCGAAGGGTATATCTGCGCTTGATCTGCGCAAATCCTGATGAAAAAGATGCTGATGAGCTGTTGTTCAGATGTCAGTGAGTCACAAAGGCAAAGTGAAAATCTTTCAGAGAGCTATGGTGATGTGCGTCTTAAAAACAACACGAAGTCAGTAAAAGGTATGTCGCTTGTAGTATTTCTTCCAGCCGCAGCAGCATGACCCCGTAACCAGTATTACTGCCGTACCCGTACCCGTCCAGTACCGTACAGGCTTCTAGATGAACCAGTACGAATACGAGGACGGGTATACCGTACCAGTACTGAGCCAGTAAAATTTACGGCCGTACCAGTATTACTGGACGGTGCGAAGCCCTAGCGACTGGAATGTTTCTTCTGATCTTCTGAGTAATCTGATATTGATCTGACTGTTTACTCAGCTACACCTCCTGACTCAGCCAGCTGTTCGCTATAAAAGTCTGAGGATAATCTATTCGATCGCGACTTGTGTATACCATGACCAAGTCTCAACGCGTTGCAGTAGCTGGAGGAACCGGCGGGATCGGCCAACACGTCGTTGAAGGCCTCCTTTCTTTCCACAAACGTTCTCCAGATGCTCTTCCTACTGTCATCATTCTCTCTCGTTCTGCTCGACCAGATGTCGAATTTGAAGGAGTTCGTGCTCCAGTCTATGCCGTCGACTATACCGATCCTTCCTCCATCGAAAAGGTGCTTAACGAGCATAAAATCGACACCATCATCTCAACCTTGTCCGGCGAGCCTTCTAAATTCATCCCTGCTCAGGAGAATCTCCTTTCAGCTGCCCTCAGAGTCCCTACAGTCCATCGTTTCGCACCTAGCGAGTTCGCTCCTGACTCAGAACGAGCGGTTTCTGCATCTCTCTTTCGAATGAAACACCCGATTCTCAAGTCTCTTCGAGAAGCAAAGGCGCAGCGTCCAGGAACATTCGAGTTCACAAAGTTTATTTGTGGAATTTTCATGAACTATCTCGGGTTCGGTAATACGAAACCGGATGGACTTAAAGCTCATGGACATATGCCCGCTTTCCCCTACATCGTTGACTTGTCGAAGCAGTCGGCGGATGTACCTGGAGATGGGAGTACAAAAATGTGGTGGACAACCGCGGAGGATGTTGGACGTTTCGTTGCTGCAGCGACACAGCTGGAGACTTGGCCAGAAGAGTCTACGATGACGGGGGATGTACTTACTTTCAACGAAACCATTCAGCTGGCTGAGAAGATTACAGGTGAGTGTGCTAAATGAAATGTGTCTGAGTCGCGATAACCTATTGACGAAACGTTCAGGCAAGAAATTTGAAATCAAGAACAACACTCGAGAGGACATTCAGGCTCGAATGGATCCTAATCCAACGTCTTGGTTTGGGAACTTCCACCTCGAGACTTATATCTGCTACATCAACAACGAACATGTTCAGACTTCCGTTCTGAACGAATTGACAGATGTGAGGCCTGTTAAGTTGGAAGAATTCCTGCAGAAGTGGTGGGGTGAGGAGTAATGTATGACTCTTGAGTCGGGTTTCTTGTAATATTCAAGTGGTGAGCTGGTTATGCCTGCGTAAATGTATACTAGTCTGCCGCCATCATAGGCTCCGAGTCTTTCTCGATTTTTAGTGTATGCCACTTTTCCCATCCTCGAATCGAACACTCAAATTTTGCAATCCTCCTGGATTTTCTCTTTCGGACGTGGATCTCGGTACGGCAAGGGATATATCGATGGGAATAGGATGTATAGAGATATGTATGATACGAGAAAGACTAGTTAGATGTGGGCCCCCAGCAGTGGCAGGACGAGTCCGAAAAAGTAGAACCTTTAACAATTACAGCAATGTTGTTAAGTGCTGTAGTGTAATGGTATCAGGGCCGATATGGTCAGGTGATGAGAGGCAGGACTAATAACAAGGATCAGGTCAGGTGATGCAAAGTAAGATGGGACACAGTCGGGGTGAGTGCATATTTGGATGAGCTTTTTGGAGGAGAATAAATCTTGGGTTTTTCAATGGCGCCGAAAATACCCCATATAGAAGGTTGGCCTAGATTTGGTCCCATATGGAGCAGTCCAGCCAATGTAGAAATACTCGAGATTTACTCCTGCTCAAAAATGCCTGACAAAAACACACTCATCCCAGCCATGGGAGTGAAGCTCTAACTCCATGACGTGACATCACCCCCAGTGAAAACCCGCTATGCGAAATATGCGCAAATATGCGCTCATCTGCATACGAATGCATACAGCTGCGATGGTATGCGCCAATCTATCAAGGATCTGCGTAGCTATGCGCTATATACCCTTGATGCTACCACTGCATATATTACTCCCTCATATTGGTATCTGTTCATAGTAAATTGTACATATTATTATTCACAATACTATATCTACTACATATACCCATCTAGAACTACTGTACATACAACCAGTACTAAGTCTGCTTCCTCAACACAACACTCTCCATAAAAACCATCTGAACCACCTCTGACCAATGCTTCCAAGATCCTAAATGACTGAGTAAATGTCTGTTTACACCAAAGGGAGCAAAACAGCACCCTCACCTTTCTTTCCTGAGAACACGAGATGGGTGTATGTGCGCAAAACATGTACGGTTGGTGTTTGCCCTGGATATCATTGTGATAGTCAGCAACTGGGAATTCTGGGAAAAGGATATCTTACCTATGCACGATCTGCGACTTCTCCAGCATCTAGAGTATGACGGTCAGTATCTGATGGGCCAAGACAAAGAGACACATACCTTGAGCCACTTCCAAATTGTCTCGCCCTTTATCATGTCCGTACTTCTGTAGTTAAAAAGGAAGGTGTCATGTCACACATGTCAGCAGTCCAGAAGTTGCAAATTGGAGAAGAGACTCACCTTGCCATGTGTCTGGCTCAGTAGATATACTGTATGCATAAGATAGAGAGAAGGTGGGGAGGAAGGGAGGGAGGAGAACGATGAGGAGAGGAAGAGACAAGAGGAGATGGTGGTAGGGAAGAAAGGAAGGCAGGAAACTTTGGGGTGGCCTGTCGTTTTTCTGGGGCAGCCATCATGTTGGGTGATGTTGAAGTTTTTTTGGGGGGAAGAGGAAGCACTGCCAATTCCCGATGACAAGAAAAAAAATTCTAAGCCCAAACTATCGCATTGGAAAGAAGTGAGATAGATGACATGACATCACTCAATTCCAGATTGGGAAATTGCACAGAAATACACAGAAATACACAGATGAGCACATATTTCGCATATTTGTGCATACCAACGCGGACCTGCGCATAGCAGGTTTTCACTGGGCATCACCACTTACAATAAAAAAACTGCATTTTTTTTCCATGAACAGTTGTGATTTTTTGAAATAATACCAAAGCAGGCATAAGCTATCATTGTCTTGTATAAAAAATGCAGAGAAAAATGTTGAAGAATTGCTACCTGCTATAGTGTAATTTTGTTGAACCTTACTGTTGCTGTAACCAATGTGATAAACTGCCAGCCATTGTGATAACCCCAGTGTTGCTGCAGTCTGGGTTGGGCCAGATCTGCACCTAATTATTTTTCAGGTATTTTTGTTTCCTTAAAAGACTTATCAGAAGAAAGCATAGACACTTGAGTACCTATTTTATATATGTATATTACTTCTATACACAGTATTTGAGGTTGAAACAAGCAGGAAGGGTCTGATCTATTGCTGTAGAGTGCATGTACAATCTTGGAACCTGCCAAGTACTGCTCTTTTTGACTGTACACCTGACTCCAAAGGTAAGCACTCGTTGTACTTCATAGATAAGTACATCAGAATATTCACCAAAACCATTTTGGTTGACCAAAATAGGTCATACCAATAGGCTATAGCCAAGGTCCAAGAGGGCTGACCCCAGGTCGGGTCAGGGCCACTGGGGTCATGGCCTGGACCATGACAACACTGGATAAACCACTGAACCATTCCATAGCGAGTACTATACTGTACCATACATCAGCAGAAACAGAAGCAAATAATGCAGGATAGATTGATGACAAAATCCATAGCCGCAACCACTGACAAAGCATAAGCTTTCAATACAAATAGATGCAAACAATGCAGGTTAGATTGACGACAAAATTCATAGCCGCAACTGCTGACAAAGCATAAGGTTTGGATACAAACAGAAGCAAATAATGCAGGTTAGATTGACGACAAAATCTGTAGCCTGGGTGCTGACAAATCATTTATGTGATGCAGGTTAGAACAATGACAAAAAAGTGCACCATAAGACTTGTCCTTCATTTCATTTCGGACTCGTAACAGACACCCCTGCATAGATGGGAGAAGGAAAAAACAAACAGACCAGTGTCAGAAAACACTGGGCTGACATCCTTGGGGTAGTCAAGGCTGAGGAGTGCAGACCCGTAAGAAAAAGCGATGAGCGCGTTGACAAAAGATGAGACATCCATAGGATGAAGGCTAGTGAGTCGCTTTAGATGTTGGTGTCAAGGTTCTCCATATGTCTCACTGCTATGGCAGTGAGGTATCTCCAGTACTTGTAGAAAGCATTGGACTTCCACTGTCCCACTTGCTTGACTAGATCTGGTGGTATGCCAGCTCGCAGAAAGTATGAGGTGCCTCCGATTCTGAAAGAATGGCTGGTATATCTTGGGTAGACCAGATAGTGTTTATAGTGCGAATGAACTTCCTTCTAGTGAGCACCTTGTGGGTGTTGTTTTTGTTGTGGTAGGAGAAGAGTGGGTCAGAGGATGATAGTTTGTTTTTGAAGATGTGTTTGATGTTAGCGGAGGTGGGATCTACTTGGGAGTTCTGTTTGTATAGAACTACATCATCACCACGATATATTTCGGTTTTTGTGGACAGGAGATGTAGGCTCAGTGACCTGTTGGATTCGATGACTTTGGGAGTAGAGATGGTTGGTATTTGGCGGGGTCTTTGGCATTCGCGAGTACTTCCTTCTGTCGTAGTTGCCCTGTAAACAGAGCAGTGGATGCTGTGTAGATGCATTGTCTGAAACCCTTGGAACCCTTGGTGATTCTGGTGGTGTTGGTGTTGTCGACCAGGTCATGGTGGAGTATGCGCAGCATGTTTAGAGTTACCGGTTCTTGTTTGGGGTGAAACAAAGAGGCAGGGGTGAGGTTGTCAACGCCTTTGAGAGTGTTGTGTAGAAGTAGGTTCCCATTCCATGGTAGTTGTTACTGTACGTGCCATGTCTTTAGTGCTGACAGTTTTTGTTTTACAGTCGAACCAGCTATTTTCCTGGTGTAGTGTGATGCGTATTCGCAGAGCGTTGTCTCAGATGCAGGGAGTGTGTTGTTCCCTGTAGTAGTACACCAGTTACGGAAGAGTTCCACTTCATGTTCCTTGTGTTTGCAGCTTTGAGGGTACATTGGACCACTGCAGGGAGATTTGCTTCAGTGAGTACATGTTTTTCTAGCTTTTGTGATGAACCACATGTGGTGGGTATTTGGGAAGGAGTGGATTGGGTTGGGCGTGTGGTGTAGAAAGATTATTGGGTAGTAGTTGTGGAATGGGGAGCGTGTTCATGGCAACTGTGAGTGGATTGCTGTTTATCTGTAGGTTCCATGTATGGTCTACATGATGGAAGTAGGGACCCCATAGTTGGTTAGGTTGAGGGTTTGGGTAAGAAGCGTAGCTTGGGCAGAATGGCATGGTAGTTGTAGAAGAGATTGTGTTTTGTTTATTTGTTTGATGGGATTTTCGTTAACAGGTTTCATTTGACTATTCTACTGTACATCTCGTTTGTTTTCATATTCGGTATACTTTTGGGTGTCTACATGTTTATGTATATAGGGTGTGAGGTGGTTTGGTAATCTAGGAGGGTGGCTGAATATGAGTCTGTGTTCAGGGAAGATCCTGTGTGAGGGTTTGTCTGCAATGTTGTCCCCAGATTTGACCCAGTTAACTGATAGCCAGATGTCGTGTTGTTGGAAAAGTGAAACAATGTTGCAAAGTATTTTGTTCTGTTTTACTCCTCTTGACTTTCCAGACTTTAGTGCTCCTACAACACCTTGGTTGTCTGAGTGTATCTTGATGTGAACGCCACAGTGGCCAGCTGCTATGACGGTGCGAAGGGCGAGTTCAAGACCGACCATTTCTGCCCATCCTATGTCCCTCCTGTCGGTTTTCCAGCAAGCCACTTTTTTCTGACGTAGAGGCCAATGCCCCAAGTGGTGGATGCATCTACAAATATTTGCAGTGGGATAGGCTCAGGGATGTTCCTGATAGTGATGCTGACAAACTCTAGAGAGAGAGTCTCCATCCACCAGTTCAGGTCATTGAGGAGAGTTTTGCTTGGAGTGTGTCTTACATGAGAAGCTCGGAAAGCATATAGGTTTGGGAGGAAAGCACGGCCGTTGGGGACTACTAGTGTGACGTGGTTGAGTGTTCTGATGAGGGACTTGGCTTTGTTGGCTGAAAGTTTCTTTGGTTTTCCTTTTTCGTCAGTTGATAGCCATGACTCTAGTTTTTTCTTGTATTTTTCTTTCTTCTTCTCTGGTAGTTGTACCATTTTTTTTTTGAGGTCCCAGAGGAGGCCAATGTATAGGAAGATGAACACAAAGTCTGTAAATTTGTTTGGGGCCCAGGGCCAGCCTAGGTGCTCCACGAGTTTCCATATGAATGTGGCGTCGTAGGCATAAGTGTAGGTGCCTTCTGTGCTGCGATGCACTGGTTTGTGAAAGAAAATGAAGTTGTCTACCCATTTGATGACGATCATGAGTAGGGTCGCTCTGAAGAACATGTATATGAAAGCCTAGTTGTAGTGTTAGGTGGGAGTCACATAGAGGAGTTATTGTGTATTTACCATTGCATCTGCAACAAGTCCCCATATACCAGGTGAAGATGCTGCGCCAAAGTTGAGTGCTTGATCGAGATGGACTTTTCCTCTGAAGGATAGGGCTACGTATCATTGCATTACAGGGTGTATAGAGATGTTTTGGAAAGCTGCATCTATGTCAAAGACTGCAGCTTGAGTGCCAGGGGGAGCATTCGCAACAATGAGATAGCATTCCGAGAATGAGCCCCAATCACATGGGTATTTGGATGAGTTGATAACAGAATTTACTGATGCATGTCTGGGATTTAGTGGGATCAGTTCATTGCTGTTTATGCAATTCGGGATGTGAAAGATGATGTTGTGGAAAGGAGTGGTTGATTATTATGTGAAATTTTCTGGGTTTCTGCTCGACCACAGACATCAGTGAAGTGTGAAAGTGCCCGATGAGTTTCTGGAGAGTATTCAGGTCCCAACCAGGGGAGATCCAACCGAGGAGTATTTCTTCTGCAAATTTTTCGTCTATGTGTTCGGCTTCTTGTTCTGTGGTGAAGTGGTTATCAGGGATGAAGGTTTGGGTGAGTTCATGGCCTTCCAGACCTATGAAGAAACCTTCTCAGAGACCTTTCGGTATCTCCCTGAATCTCTCAGGGGCTCCAAATTCCTCGAGAGTGTCTTCCCATGCCTTCCATCTAAGCCTGGTTACCACTGGGAACAGCTCCATGGTCCTGGGTGGGGTGGTTATGTCTGCACTTGCTACAGGGGTTGTTCTTGCAATCACCATAGACATTCCATCCAAAACAGTATTCACCCTCTGCTGTGGTGCCATAGTGGCTGCTTGACAGTTGTTTGAGGAAGTCAGAGGAGGAGGCGACGTGGTCTGGCCCAGTGGGGCATGGTGCAGATCCAGCACCCAATGAGTTGGGTGCTGTTGGGTTTCTGGGAGGATTGGGTGTGAAAAGTATTGTGTTGTTTCGATGGAAATGGGGTTGATGGGGCTGGTGTGATGAGGATGTTGTGCCTCGTGTGGACGAGCATGAGTAGGCGATGGTGTCTGTTGACAGGTCACAGGAGTAGGTACCGGCAGTCTGTTCTATTAGGTGACACTGGTCCCAGACTGCTGGAGAGAAGACATCTGGCATTGCATTCATGTCCTGGCCAGACTTGAAGATGGAGATAATTGTGGCAACATATCAGCGGTATGTAGGAAAAAGGAGTAGATAGTTTGGTTGGTGTGCCACATCAGCAAACATCCTTTTGAATGCATTAGCGACCATGTGAGCTTGAGGTGAGCCCAGTGCGAGCTTGTTCCAAGGAACAAAGTATGCTCTGATGACTGTGACCAGATTACTCCCAACTTCAGGCATGTCACCAGACTCTAAGTCTTCCAGCGGGATAGAGTTTCTCTTCTTATCCTCAACTCGTAGCTTTCTGTCCCTACCCAATGATAACGCAGACGTGGATTTGGATGCCATGAGAGCATGGGCAGTGGAGGGGTTAAGCCAAGATGAGAAATCAGGGAGGTTAACCTTATCTTGCCAGTGGTTAGCAAATGATTGCTGCATCTGTGCAGATGCTGTCCAGGTGCTTGGGATAATTGCCGTCCCCCTGGTGGTGCGAGGATCTGCTAGCATCCTTCCCAATCTGTTCTTCAATTGGGGTAGCAGAGCTTGCCCAGGAGTCATGGACGGGAAGGTGTGCTGTGGCGGGTATGTCCCAGGGTAACTGTGGAATTGGGGTGGAGGGTATCGCAGTGGAGTGTACTGGACTGGCTGGTAGAGTTGGTGGTGTTGTTGGATGTACTGTGGCAGCTGCTGAGTGTAAGGAGGATGTTGCAAAGGGTACTGGAGTTGTGGTTCAGCATACAAAGGGAGTGACTGGGTATATAGGGGCTGCAGTTGCGCTGGAGGTGTGTGGGGTGCTGAAGAAGATATGGGGGCAACTGGTGGGTATGGAGCAGCTGCTGTTGGGTGTATGTCAGTTGCAGCTGGGCATGCTGCTGCTGCGGCGCGTACTGTGATAGATGGGCGTGAGGGCCAGCCTGTTGGGAGCATTCTAGTGAGGGTGCAACAGGGTCAGAGACTGCCGCTCCGGTGGTGTTTCGCATTTGGTACGTTCTTCAGCAATGAGGGACTCAGTCCGTGGCCCAGGGTTTTATGGAGCTGTTGGTGGAGTTCCATGCCACGTCGCAGTGTGTCTGTTCAAAGTGGCGTATGAGCATATTGTGTTGTGAGATGGGCAGTGTATTGTATTGGATATCGGACGATGTATCATGTATCATATCGTGTATCATATCATGTACTGTATTATGTATCATATTGCATATTGTGTTAGGTATTGGGGTGTGGTGTAGGAAAGAGTACTCACCCTGGTCTGCCTTTGTAATGGACTGTATGAATTGTGGAGGATCTGTGAGGCCTCCGGAAGCTCCAGCAGAATGTGGTGTTTGAGGGGGATCACAGAGTTGTGCCAGGTGAGCGGCCTCCTCAGCCAGTCCGTGTAGGTGGTCCCCGTCATGCAGGTTACATTTGGCAGCCTCCTTGTCTGTGTCAGGTGAATTCTCATCAATGATAGGAGGGTCAGCATGCTTGGTGCTTAGCAGGAGGGGCCTCAGATCAAGAGGGTGGGTCCTGGAAGGGTCACGAGGAGGAGCCATGGTAGGGTCCTCAGACTCGTACTCGTCATCTTCTGCTTCGGAGTCATGCGCTTCACTCTCCCCAATTTTGTCATCTTCCCCATTGAGTAGGCCTGGATCGGGAGTAGAAAATATGGGAACGGTGCTGCTGCTGCCTTGTTTGTGAGGCGGGTTGCGAGTTGGGTAGCGTCTCTTGGTCTTGGGGGCCTTGGCGGCACTGGTTGGTTTCAGCAAGTTACTGGTTTCTGCTGGCATGTTGTGAGAGAACACAGTAGAGAACGTATGGCAAAGGGTTTAGGCAAAAGCAGGTACCAAAAAACGCCAAAAAACACAAGTGATAATGAGATATAGCTATCGAGTACAGCAAGGAAGATGTAAACGTGTTGTGACGTTACACGATCATATGATCATTACAATACTATATATACTAGTCACACTACATCTTGTAACTTAATCTTTTTACTTTATCTTCAATCACGACGTGTTCTAGATTCTTTCTCGTCTGATCCTCCTCCCGCTCATCTTTTGTGTTCCTGCTCGTACAGCAGGTTCTCACTTTTTTTGAATCTCTTTGTGCGTAGAGCCGCAAGGCGACGCACATGTCGTCAGTAGAAAACATTGCGTGAGTACCGTGTTTTTTTTTACTTGACATTCCAGACACCCGCCCTTCTCGTTTTCCTTCATTTCTCCGTCTCCCGCCTTCTTTCATTCCCCACCTTTCTCTTCCTACTCCTTCTCCTCCTTCGACCCGCATCTGTCTGCAATCGCCCTTTCAAGGTTCCCCGTCGTTTTCCTACAACGCGTTTTAACAGTCTGTCATCGGCCTTCTGTCAACTGTCTTCCCTTACCGCGTTTCGAGTCGTCTTATTGCGTACTGAGATTCGTCTTTTAAAACCGCGTATCGTTAACTGTCGTTGTCACCGTCTTTAATTGTCTCTTGTCTTCACCTCCAAATTGGCTTCGTTATCGCCTAGAATCATGACTGATCTCGCATCTGATTACAGAACCCGATCTCGAGCCAGAAAGACCACTGCTGGAGAAGTCGAAGCTACAACCGGTACCTCTGCCGTAGCTGCTGACCCTGTCGTTCTCTCTGAAGAATCTGAACAGTCCTCGACTCCCTCCTCAGCGTTATCAAGTCTCCCTGACAATCTGAACGGCCTCCCTGACCTTCCTGATTCCTCTGACCAGGAACAACCTCCCAACACGGATAAACCCACCCAAGCTCAACAGGCGCGTTGCACTCTGACTTCAGATTCGAAACGTCGTTCCAGCTCTGCCTCCTCTGACCACTCCTCATCGTCCTCCTCATCCTCCTCGTCCTCTGCATCCTCAGCATCCTCTGTTCCCGGTCGTCGCATGTTGTCCAACGCAAATAGTTCTTCTGACGTCTGGGTCAACGGTGGTCCAGGTAAACCTCCGAAGGTATTCGTGAGGGACTTGACCGCCCAGCAGTATTCCAACATCCGCACCTCCTTCCTCCGCTACACATCCTCTCGGAAAGTCCCTCTCACTAGCTTCGAAACCAAGGAGGCTCACGACCTCCTGGCCGAGTGCTTCATGCACGAGGACTCCATGAACTTCTTCTCAGTAAAGAGAGATGAGTTACATGAGGGATCGGCAGCCGACTTCGAGAACATTGTCTGCTCCCACGTCCTCGGTGTCAAATGGAAGGAGAACACAGAACGTCTCATCACTGGTGCAAACCTAGCCAAGTTCAGAGACGAGGATTTCAGCCTGATGTTTAACATGTTGATGGCCTACAACAAGCTACTCGAAGGAACGTCTCGCCACATGAGTGACAGCAGTCTTCTTGTCGCGCTCCGTACTGCTATTGAGCAGGTTCCGGGTGCTGGGTTGAGAGATTATTTAGAGGAGAAGAAGGTTCTCGACGTTGAGGCTGGTCAGGACTTGAAGAAGTGGGTCGAGGTTATCACGATTCACGATGCCGAGTATCGCAAGTTTAAGAAGCCTGAACGTGACTGCCTAGGGCGTTTGGAGAAGGCCCTCAGGGCGGCGTCGTATTCAAACCAAACGTCATCTTCGTCTTCCAGGAACACAGACAGCTCTTCCAACTCTCAATACTGTTCCTCTCGTGCGCCTGCTCCTGCCATCGGTGCCGTCTTCCCTACTGACCGTGCTCCTTACATGTCGGAGGTCCGGGCGCTAGCAGGTCAGATTGACTTGTACAAGGCAATGCACATGTGCTTCAGCTGTCGCATAGCAAATGCTGATCATAAAGGTTCAAATTGTCTGACCAAAGCTGTCACCCCGCCTCTCACTGTCCCGAACCGCCCTTTAACTCAGGATGACGTCGACTATGTCACCAAGATCTGGAGGGAACATAATAAGCTGGTCTCACTCAATGCTATACTCAAACGTCGAACTGCTCCCGCTGTCGCTGTGGTGGGTATGGCTTCAGGTGTCATTGACGACCTGGACGCCTTCCTTGAGGATGTTCGTGGTCGCTCCCATCCTGTATCCGCTGTTTTCCCCTCCGCTCGCAACGTCTCTGATGCAGACCTATATTCCAACGCTCATGTCCGTCATCGCTCATCTTCTTGGCCCTCGCCCATGCATGTACCTGGTCGTCGTGGTCGTCGCTCCGACCATTACGATGACTATGCGAACTCACCATCCCCTGATAACCGTCGTCGTCGCTATAGCCCTTCCCCTCGCCATCATCGTCGCTCTCCCTCGTCCTCGCCGTCTCGAGCTTCTCCAGTTGCCGCCTTGAACTGTGTAGACGATGAAGAAGATGTGGACTGGGTCGAGAATGATGGACCTACGACCCCAAAGGGTCAGAAGCCTGCTGCTGGACCACGTAACACAGTTGTGAGTGAAGCTCCTTTACAACTTCCCCACCTGAACCTGCACGCTGCCCTTGAGGAGCCAGCGACCTTGTCACCGTTAAATGTTTCCTTGCTCCTAGACTCTGGCTCACATATTGTTTTGATTAGGGATGATCTGGTTGTGTCCCTTGGCGTTCGTCGTTTCCAATTACCACGCCCTGAACTGATTGGCATTGCAACTACCGACTCCTCGTCTCAGTCTCATACCATCGCATTGCATGAATTCATTAAACTCCGCATAACAGATCACTCAAATACTTGGACTTCTTGTACTGTCCAAGCCATTATCGCTCCGTCTCTTTGTTCTCCGATGATTCTAGGTCTCCCCTTCTTGTCACATAATAACCTGTCTATTAATTGTGCGGATCGCACGTGTATCGACTCTGTAACTGGTATAGATATCCTAGATGCTAAGGCATCTGCAGCCCGTGTTTTGTCTTCCAAACCCCCTCCTGATAGCCATAGTCCCAAGCAGAAACGCATTGATATTTGTAAACTTCATATAGCCGTGATCCAAGAATTAAAATCATTCCAGGATCGAAATCCCCGCTTGCGAGACTCTGATGAGGTTCATACGTTAAATGTCGCTGCGGCCGTCAAGGCTCGTCTCAAAACATTGGAAAGCTTGAGTGAGTTGGAGAGACGATTGAGCGGCATCAAGGAGAAGTTCTCTTCAGTGTTTGAAAAGATTCCTCATGTGTCCGAACTGCCAACTGACATTTTATGCTCCATCAAGTTGAAAGATGCTAATAAGACGTTTTCTGCAAGAGCTTACTCGTCTCCTTGGAAATACAAAGAGGCCTGGTCGACGTTAATTCAGGCACACTTGGATTCTGGCCGCATCCGTCCATCAGCTTCTGCTACAACGTCGCCAGCCTTCTTAATTCCTAAAGCAGACCCGACTGCCTTACCTCATTGGGTTAACGATTATCACGTCTTGAACGCTAACACGGTTCCAGATAGGCACCCGCTGCCGAGAATTGAGGACATTTTGGCAGACTGCGCCAAAGGACGTATCTGGGGAAAGATGGATATGATGGATTCCTTCTTTCAAACTAGGCTGGATGAAGCATCGATTCCGTTAACAGCAGTTAATACTCCACTGGGCTTGTATGAATGGGTTGTGATGCCCATGGGGATTCGAAACGCACCAGCGATACATCAACGTCGGGTGGTGTCTGCCTTATGAGAATTCATTGGAAAGTTCTGTCATGTGTACCTGGATGATATTATCATTTGGTCAAAGGACGAAAACGAACATGCACGACATGTTGAATTAATTCTCGCTGCGCTTAAAGTGAACAAGCTGTATTGTAACCCAAAGAAGTGCAAGTTTTTCCAGTTAGAAATTGACTTCCTGGGTCATCACATCTCGTGTAGAGGCATGGAGGCTCAATCGGGCAAATGCGACGCAGTACTGCATTTTCCGAGACCTCATTCTGCTGCTGCGGTGCGCCGATTCCTAGGGATGGTCAGGTTCATTGCGGGTTACCTAGATAACCTGGCTGAGTATACACGTGCACTGACTCCGTTAACAAGGAAGGAATGTAATAAGAACTTCCCAGAGTGGTCCTCTGACCACGAAAAGGCCTTCGTGAGGATTAAAGAACTGGTTGTCGAACGTGCAGCACTGACAACAATTGACCATGTGAATCCTGGGGACAACAAGATATTTTTGATTTGCGACGCCAGTAATTGGCACACTGGCGCGATCTTGGCTTGGGGTAGTGACCTCAAATCTGTGAGACCTGTCGGTTTCGACTCTGCTCAGCTTTCAGGTGCTGAACTGAATTATCCAGTCCATGAAAAGGAATTGCTGGCCGTTATTCGTGCGCTAAAGAAATGGAGAGCGGATTGTATTGGCATGAAAGTATACGTACTCACGGATCATCGTACCTTGACGAATTTTTATGGCCAGAAGGATCTTAGTACCCGGCAGATTCGGTGGCAAGAGTTTTTGAGTCAGTATGACTTGGACATCTCATATCTACCCGGAGATGAGAACACCGGAGCAGACGCCTTATCTCGCATTGCACCAGGTTCCTTGCCAGGTGAATCACCACCATCTCGTCCTAAGGGTACATCTGCACTCTGGCGGCGTGCATGTATCGCACCTGTGCTGTCTACCTCTGTCGATGTTGAATTTTTAGACGCGATTAAGAAAGGCTACCAGACTGATGAGTTTGTAAAGAAGCTCACAGAGCTTCCTGCTTTACCAGCAGGTATAGAGAAACGCAACAGCCTGTGGTATGTCTCAAACAGGTTAGTTATTCCGTCGACAGGCAACTTGAGGGAGACTCTTTACCGACTGGCCCACGACAGTACTGGTCATTTCGGTGGTGACAAATGCTACGCGTTCCTACGCGACTCGTACTACTGGCCAAACATGCGTAAAAACCTGATTGGTTCATACATTCCTTCGTGTCAGGATTGCCAGCGTAATAAAGGAAATACCGCAAAGAACCCCAAGGGTCCTCTTCATCCGCTGCGTGTACCTGAAGCTCGACTCGACAGTGTCGCGTTGGATTTCATTGGTCCTCTTCCTGAAGACGAAGGATTCAATTGCATTCTGTCCATGACTGACAGACTAGGTGCTGATCTCCAGATCGTACCTACGCGCACGGACATTTCCGCAGAACAGTGCGCCGTCTTGTTTTTCAACAAATGGTATTGTGAGAATGGATTACCGGTGGAACTGGTTTCAGACAGGGACAAGCTATTTATTTCTAAGTTTTGGAACACCTTCACGATGTTGATGGGTGTGAAACTGAAGATGTCGTCCGCCTTCCATCCTGAAACGGACAGGTCCTCTGAACGATCTAATAAGACGATTAACCAGGCCTTACAGTACTACGTTTCGCGACAACAGAAGGGTTGGGTCAAGGCCCTCCCCAAGGTCCGTTTCGACATTATGAATGCAGAGAACTCCAGTATCAGAATGTCTATGTTCCAACTTAAAACAGGACGTTCTCCACGCATCCTGCCTCCTCTGACCCCACAAGCCGAGCCTGAGAACGCAGAGGAATTTAGTGTTCGAGAATTCCTGGAAAGGATGTTGACCATAGAGCAGGATGCTCGTGATGCCTTGTTCGCGGCAAAGACTCAACAAGCCGTTCAAGCGGATAAACACCGAGGTTCGCCACCTAAGTTCAAGGAAGGAGATATGGTGATGTTGTCGACAGCGAACCGCAGGCGACAATACGCGCAGGCAGGTCAGAATCGGGTGGCTAAGTTTTTTCCCAGGTTTGACGGACCCTACAAGGTTGTTAAAACTCATCCAGAGACGGACTCGTACACCCTGGATTTGCACAACATGCCTAAAGTTTTTCCTATGTTTTATGTGGCGCAGTTGAAAGCCTTCATTCCCAATGACAACAACGAGTTTCCTGGTCGTGCTCGGATTCTGGCACCGGACCCTGTCCTCGTGAATGGAAAAGCAGAACATTTCATCGACCATGTTATTGACTCGCGCAGACACGGGCGTGGGTGGCAATTCTTGGTTAGGTGGGTAGGTGAAGGTCCTGAAGGTGACGAATGGGTTCCCTTCTCATCAATACGCGATTGTGAATGCATTGATGAATGGGCTAAACGGGGTGGTGCCGGTCCTGAGGAAATGTTCAATGATGAGATTCCTCGACCTACTAATTAATTGATCTCAACAGATAATAACAAATTTTTTTTTTTCCTTTCCATTGTCATTTCGTGCTTCATTGCTCATTACACACTACATTTTGCTTCAGAACGGGGAGGAGTGTAAACGTGTTGTGAGGTTACACGATCACATGATCATTACAATACTATATATACTAGTCACACTACATCTTGTAACTTAATCTTTTTACTTTATCTTCAATCACGACGTGTTCTAGATTCTTTCTCGTCTGATCCTCCTCCCGCTCATCTTTCATGTTCCTGCTCGTACAGCAGGTTCTCAGAAGAAGTGACGAGGAAGAGAAAAGCCGAGGGGTACACATGACTCCCCTTGGTTACTACATCTGAAAACACACATTACTTCCTATGGTCTTACTGCTACACATACTGACACTGGATTTTCAAGTTGCACAACCATCAAGTATTAATAAATACATAACACTGAAGCAGCAAACTAGTCAAACATGCAGACTCAACTACAGATCATGGACTAGTTACAGTTACACTTGGGATATATCAAATTTCTTATTATCACTGTGGGTGGCCATTGATATTTGCAGGCAGTTTTGTTGGGACTTAAATTACAAATTTTTAGCATGATTTCTAGGCTGATAACAGTCAAATTATTTGCCACTATTTGCCACTGAAATGCCAGCTTTCCATTTAAAGCTGGCATTTCAGTGGCAAATACTTTGACTTTTATCAGCCTAGAAATCGTGCGAAAATTTTGTAATTTAAGTCCTAACAAAAATGCCTACAAATATCAATGGCTGTCTGCAGTGTATGAGTAGCGTCATGGTCAGTCAGGCCACCTGAATCACAACCCGTGATGACTTCAATTTTCATATTCATAATCACTCCAGTGTCAATGGCAGTGTGGAAAGTAGGAAGTTGTTCTGAGGATTAACTCTGGAGTAATTCCAACTTGACTTTTGATTTATTTCTGGCACACCAAGACACTGACATCACAGTACAAAAGGGTACAAATGTTGAAGCAACATTGCTGCTGCCAGTGGCCACCTGTCTTCCATTGGCAGTCTTGACATCTCCTAACATGTTGGCGCATGCCACTGTATACTGTGGTGGGTACAAGTCCTCACCCCCATTACACAAAAAGCAATTATTGACTCTGAAGAGGTAGATGTGGGTCATGGGCACTGGTTCATTGCTTGACAAAAGCTTGACATACAGAAGGTGCTTGGTGCTGAGTCTGCTGTACTGACAGAAAAGGATAGATAGATAAAGGAGCAATGACATAGTGTACCATGGATTTTTTCAATGATCTTGAGTTGGCATTGATGGTGTTTGTCTATACGAGTGAAGTACTTGAGGTGTTTCTCCTCCAGCAAGGAGACACGCTTTAGCACCAAGTCCCAAAGGAATCCGATGAAAACGGTGATGAAGTCAAATTCATCATCTCTCTTGTCCTTCATATGCCAGGGTGCTCTGAGATCCTCAATCTGCTTCAACATCAGGGCCTTTTTATAAGGATACTGATATTGCACAGATCTATCTGCCAAGAATAAAGTCAAGACCAGTTCATTGAGCACTGTGAAGTTATCTTCATAGTGTGCAATCAGCCTAACACTACAAGCATGCCAAATATCTACAATAGCATTACCAATCATACCAGCATTGCTGCTGGCAGAAGCTGTACCAAAAGGAACACAGTGATCGATGTAAAAGAAGGAGTCCTCACCCCAAACAACCAAGAAGGGTTTATGATGGGGAAGGGCAGGGCAAGTTCTATGAAACTTTTCAAGGTCAAGGGTGCAGATTTTGGTTCCAGCAGGAGCAGAGGCAACCTATAGCAGGGTGGGTAAGTAAGTAAAGGTGTAGCAGGGTATAACAGGGCAGGGTGCAGGGTATAACAGGGTAGGGTGCAGGGTGTAACAGGGTATAACAGAGGACATACAGGGTATATGAACAGAATGACTTACCATATCTGCAACTCTAGCAGCAGTATCAAAGTGGGTAGGGAAATGCTCTTTCTTAATGTAAGAGTTAACTGAAGGCTGCTCTTGTGCCTCCTCAGAGAAATGACAACAGACTCTGAACTTCGGTGGTAACCCTGGGCCATGCTCAGAAATTGCTACAATGAGAGGAGAGACTAGGACAGGGCCTCATAGTATAGTCTTGACCTCCTGCAACATATAAGGACCTGAAAAGCGGCCTGTGTCCACTTCTCCCTTAATGTAGTTGGCTATGACTTGGGGATGCTCATGACATGTGAAGTGGTTGTGGTGGACATAAGATCAATCCAAGATGGGCAGTCCCCCAATCAGGAAGCCATTGTGAAGGTTGTTAACAAGAAAGGGGTATGAGAGAGAGGCCATGTTGGCTGATAGCTACTTTGAAAGTGTCTGTGTCATATGGCGTAACAATGTGATTAAATATGTTATTATGATTGGGAGATGAATTGTGGAGGGGAAGTTGATAGTGTATAGAGCCAGAGAAGTCATGGTAAGGGAGGGAAAGAGCATTCTCCAGGGAATCAAGAAATGTGGATGAGGAGTTTTCAGTCATCTCAATAGGAAATGGGTGAACTGTTCGTTCAGGTAGAGGCGATGGTGCATTCACGGTGGAAAGCAAAGGCATGGTGGTTGGGACTTCCACAGAAGGAACAGACGTGCTCATGGGCACATTCCTTGCAGCACCCTGTACCCTTCTTAGTGCCAAAGATGCTGAAACCAAGACAGATTTGCTTGTTGTTAGGGGTGAAGAGGGATCAGTTCTCAATGCAAGCCCACTTGGTGCCCTGGTTGGAAGGGTGCTGGGTGATGGCATGGCTGAGGCTGCCACAGGTGAGGCAGCAGAAAGGACCCTTCTTCTCCTTGCTGCCTGCTGGAAAGGGCTGCTGTCTGACTGATGACATGGAAGGGGGGGTACAGATGGGGCCACTTGAAGGTAGACAGCTACTTGCTATTGCCTCAGCAATCAGAGTTTCAGTCTTTTTTGAGGTCTGTGCTTCCCAGTATTTTGAGGCATACACTGCCTTGTCAAAATCAATGTGGAAGTTTTCCCAATCCTGCCTAAGCCCCTTCTCAATCAGCTTCCACCACTTATAGATGTCATAGGAGTTGGGTTGGTGAATAAAGAAGGTGCCATGTTTCTGATAGAACTGAGCATAAGGGATACCATCTGGGCCACCTGGATCCCTACTAGCCATAAAATTGTAATAGTGGTCTAAAGCCTGGATGGCCTCATGGTGTTGAAGACCCTCAGTAGGGTCATCAGCAGGAGCCAACTTCAGTTTACTTCCTAACATCTCTAGGTCCACTACTATCTCCTTAGCACTGGACTCTGCATTACACCATTGTTTGGTAGGGATGGATGATCCCATTTGCATAAATTTGACAAGGTTATCCATTGTAAAGAAAGGAAGGGGAATGTGGAAATGATTAGCCATGATCTTGAGAAGTCAAGGGTATTTGATAGCTACCGGTTGTCCAGGGGTCTTCTTGACAGGGATGAAGACTGGAGCAATGGTTGGGTCTTTAGAGACAGATGGGGTATTGGCTCTGTTGGGATTGGCATTGGTGTTGGTGTTGGCATTGACATTGGCGGTTAGCTTGTTCCTGTAACCAGGCTGCGTGTTCCCTCTCTCTCTGCATCTTTTGCACTTCTCTCTCCTCCTCCTCTCTCTTCTCCTTCTCATCCTCCTTGTTGGCCCAGAAATGGAATTGGGAACTGAGGAGATTGCCCCACATTTCTCTCCACGTCTTCAATTTTTGGATGTCCTGGTATTCACAGTCCTCTATCGTGATCAAGGACACTGTGTCAGAGCCATCAGGTTTGCTGGGGTCTTCAAGGTGCTCAAGACATTTTTGACCCCAAGCAATGTTGGCCTTCTTGATGTTGGCATTCCTATGGAGCCTGACCTCTAGAGGAGCAGCCTTGAGGGCTGCTATGACTCGTGGGTTGGTATGTGTACATCTCTTGGACATGTCAAAATCCTCAGTGCGTTTTGACGTTCCCCAGTTCCAAAGAGGCATGTTGGGATTGTTAGGAGTTGGAGATGGGAGACAAAATAGCAGCTGAAGCATATTCTGGCTGCTTAAAAACAAAGCAAATTTGTTTTTTGGGATGAAAGGTATTGAGGCAAACTTGGGTATCAAAAGTATGTGTGGTTTGGGTGGAATGATGGGAGGTGCCATGAGGAACGAGTGAATGGGATTTTGAGGTGAAAGATGTGTTTTGAGCGAGAGAAAAGGCAAAAAGATGTACACATTCTAGGTGCAAGCGTCAGATGAGATAGAAGGTAGGAGCAAAGCATATACTGAATCTGCTGCATAAGGCAGATTCGTATGGAAACCTGGAAGGCCTCACTCACCCCAGAGAGCCTCACTCACTTTAAGCAGTTCTGCCAATCAGTCAGCAGCACTGATATGAAAATTGGACCCCTGACACCCATGTACACGTTGCAGGGAATTATATATCCTTAGTAAAATATTGTAGGTACATGTGACTGGTCGGTTCACTTAAAGGAAAGGAATATGAACAACAGGTACCTAGTATGCACCTCAACCTGCAAAGACTGCATCATCCAAATGACCCTGGGACACTAGGCATGAAGTCCCATGGTTTTGTGTTGTTCAGCAATAGCTTTCAAAGTCGCTAATCATTATACATACAAGCTCAAAGAGTAAGTAGTTAAATGTCCTTGTAGGAGCCATACGAGCACCCCTATGTTGATGGCATGACCAGCCAGCAATAACCATATTTTTCTCATGAACAGTACCTGCCAGAAGAGACCTCATACCTTGCACAATCCATGCTATGTAGTAGTATGGCCTTGATATTTCCCTAGATCTACAACTTATTCATGCTTAAGAGTCCTTTATTACATTATGGGCCATGAGAATTTGATGTAGGTGCTTGCACCTTCGGAGGCCTCTGCAAATAGCAAGTGGAGCCTCATTCAATACTTCTTTCTGACATCTATACATCATTTCATTTATTTCTTGCAAGTTTGCAATTTATTTGTTTCAACTCCTTTCCAAGGATCAGATGTAGTGGTGCTGTGGTCTGCAGTGGATGCCCATTGTAGACCAGTATAATCTGTCAATTATATATCCTTGTCTAGTTCGTTAATAGGCTGGCTAGTGGATAATGCTAATAGCTTCGAAGATCGAAGCTAACAACACCAAAAAAACACACAAACACCAATCCTGCTATATAATGCGAGGTGATCCAAAGTGGCAGAACACTCGTATAACTTGTGTAGCTTAAAGGTAAATGGCTCTAGAACCGATTGGGGAACAATAGGGGGTTCAACAATAACAATGGTCACAATTGACAGTCTTCTTGACTTCGAGATAAACACAATAAGAGGCCAATTGCCTAGATCTTCAATAACACAATGAGGCCAATATGCCTAAGTTCAATAAACACAATATGGGGCCAATATGCCAATGCAATCACAACAATCTTTGTCTTAGGGTGAACTAATGTTCGAGTCTTTAAAGTTTTGGGTTTTTGTAGAAATTCCTATTGATATAAAGCTGGCCTGGGCAAGCGAGAGACCTAATCTTCTCTCGAGAGTTATCCAGAATCCGCAGCAATACACGCGAGTACTAATCTGGTTTTCTAGCTACGAGTACTTCGTCCTTTTATACTCTAGAGGTCCTAGAACTGTACAGTAGCTAATATTATTTAAAGTCCGCAATATTATATAGTGAAACACGAGAGATTGAATGAAAGTAACTAAGGAGAGAGATACGCGAACAGTATTTACATGAATCGTCCAATCAGAATATGTACAGAGTCCTCGTGAGAGGGCCAGGGTATATGTAGCACATGCTAGCTTCTTGGTAATGGAGGTCTAGAGCGGTACTCGTACCGGTAACCTCATTGGGTATCACATGCGAACCTCTTCCAATGCTCGCGAGCGGTCTTTCATAGGTTCCGATATCTCCATCCCTACTAGAGTCCTCTAGAGGGCCTCAGTAAGTCTCTAGATCCGTCGGAACTATCTTCTTTGGTGTCTTTAGGAGGGGTGAGGTAGATCTTGATCATTTGGCAACATCACGACGATCTTAGCTTTAGCTTGAGTAGATCTAACCAGGTTCACGAACTATCGGAATGTCTCCGGGATACTTCGTGAAGGCACCTATCTGAGGTTTCTCCTTGTTATCATTCATCTCCTTTAGTCTTGTATCTTATCTTCTTGAGTCTATGTCACATTGGTAATCCCATGGATCGTGAATAGAGGTAACGCGTACTTATACTACTCGTGAGGTGGCTACTCGTGAACAAGTGCCTTGGGTATGTACGTATAAACGTATACGAGCAGTCTAGTACTCGAACATCGAACTTAGTAGCTTGAGGGACTTATGTACCATCCTCTCGAGGCTACTTATCCTTATTTCGTATCGCGCTCGTGAACGTTGCCTCTAGAATCACTTTAACTGATAGATTGGGCTCGCTTCAGTCCTTATTCCCTAGTAAACAGACATAATATATCCGTATACTTGATATATGTACGCTTTTTAACTCGTTCTAGTCGAGTTTTTGGCAGGCGTATCATCGTGATTCCTCAGTTTGACTTCCTCCTGAGTCCCAGACTTTGCTCACACTTTTTTTCTGCCCACCCAACCCACCCTATATAAATCATTCAAACTACTAGTACATACATTTGTATCTACAAGGCCCTACTGCTCATTCACAATCTTCACATTTTGATGGAGGCATTTGCCCCTGGTTTTGCCTATTACTTATTTTGCAAAGCTTGCGAGTAAGGTGGAGATCTTGGCTTAATCTGAGTTGATGGACCAGTACATAAACTGTAGGTACCTTTGCACCAATTTGCACTCCATCTCAATTTTCAACCTGTACTAACTTTATGGCTTGTATTGATGCGAGAGAATTAAACCTAAAGAGAAAACTCCTTGAACCACAGTAAGTCTGAGAAACTGTCTAGAGGTGCATGGTGGTACTGATCTATCAACTATGGCTGATACTGGCCAATATGATTGAAACAGCAAGGGTGTAGCATCAGGAAAGACCTCATCTGAGAATTTGGTCATATATTGTCGAGGGTGAAGAACAACTTTCTAAGAATGAGCTGGATAGTTGGAATAGGGCTGAGTGGGCTTGGATAGGGCTGATTAGGATAGGAACTTACACTGTGAAGTTGGAGGATGAACAACTTGATCTATTTTGTACTTGTACTAGGTTTATGTACAATATTGAGTAAGTATGAGTTGAAGTGGTTTGGACTGGTCATGGAAGGTAAATGGAGACTGAAATGAGTGCAAGGAAGACAGAAGCTCATAAGAAAAGACGCAAAGGGTATAAGTAATCACAAAAAGACATAATGAAGGAGAAAATGGGTAAGAAATACAAAACTTGTAGAATGCAGACATAATAAATGTAGAGAAAGAATGGGAATTTTACAGAGCTTAGCCAGAAAGAGCAGGGTATCTAGGATGCAAGGAATTAATGAGATCGTTGGTGTGGGGGTCATGACTTTGGTAGTACATGATTGTAGCGAAACCACTAAGATACCATTTTTGTCACAAAGAGGCGAGCACTTAGATAGTGATAATGAGGAGCTACAGGCTCGACTCGACTAACAGACAGCAGTAAGTACTGGAACTACGGTGTCCATCAGTAAAGGTGAAAGAAGTAATGAAAAGGGGAATACACACCTGGTCCCAATGACAAAGAGGTCGAGATAGGGAACCAGGTGCCAGGACAGGGTTTATATATGTAAAAGTAAAGCTGTAAGGGAGGCTGTAAGGAAAGCTGTAAAGGAAGCTGTCAAGAAGCTGTATCAAAGCTGTATCAGAGAAATGAAAGGTCCAGTGCGTAGCATGTGGAACAAGAGTCATATGGTATAAAGATCTGAGGATACGGAGATAAGAAGAAATAAATAGTACCAAATATAGACGTCATGACAGTTTTACAGTATCTATATTTGTCCCATATTCCCCTATGCCACTCCTCTCAGCACAAGACACTTGGGTTTATGAATATCATTCATGTGATATGATGTCATTTGCCCCTATCAATACTTCAGCTTTGTGCATCCTCTTCTTGTGTCTATTTCATTTTTACTGTGTATTCCTGTGTATTACTACACTGCTTAGATGCTGTACTTGACTCACACTTACTACTTTTTGACTCATTTTATTATAGTCATTATCTATGCACTGCCTATTCTTATGACTCATTCTGACTTGTACATCTAGTATATATACGCATAAGTAACAAGCAATAAATGTCTTGTCAACTATCCACTTCCAATTTAAGTTTTGCCTAAGTCCTTGTCAGGTGCCCAGTCACCATTCACCCCAAGCTTCATATTCTATCATATCAGTCTTGAGGCATGTAGATTGTGAGCCGCCATCAAGTTTGAGATCTTTGCATCTCACTAGTTTTGTGAAGAGTCTTTAGACTCATTCTTTATCCTCACATCATTTTTGGAGCCCACCGCGAGGGGTGGTTCCTTTGATTGTTAACACCTCCTGCTATTTTAAGTCCCTAGTATTTGTGTGCAACCTGCCTTTTCTCAGCCCATTGTAACCTACCCAACCAGTTGCCATGACTACCCCAGGAGAAATTACTAACCCTACCAACACCAATGCCACTGGAAGCACTGGATCACCACCAGCCACCGGATCCCAAACCTCACAGTCTAATCAGCCACCAGCCACCAACCCTGCCACCATGATAATCCCACTATCAGCCAATGCCACTCATCAAGGATTCTTAGCCCTACCTGCAAAAGGACATCGGGAAGCACCATCTAAATTCAAAGGAGATTATAGATGGGCTAAAGGGTTTATTACCCATTTGGAGAGACTCTTTAGTAACTATACTGTTCACAATGACCAAGAACAAATTGATGCCTTAATCTACTATAGCGCTTCACACATTGTTGACGTAGTAAAAGGATTTCCCTCTTACAATGTACCTAACTGGCCAGATTTTAAGAAGCAATTCCTTCAAATTTACTATTTGGATTACAAGGATCATAGGTACAAAGTTCGTCATATCAAAAAGCTTACAGACGAGTATCATACAAAGAAGTTCAAGAACTGCACAGTTTGGGTACGTTATCTGCTGGGCCACTCCTTCACTGAAATGAGATTATGGACACTCAAGATAACAATTATTTCTTCTATGGACTACCAAAAGATCTTTGATGAACTGTTAATAAAGCATTGAAGGAGAAATTACCTGATTATGACTGATCTGTCCCTTGGGAACATGATGATGTTGAATGGGCAGTTGATCGCCACTTCACTGAAGAAGAGCACAATTTTTCAAAGAACCTAGGTGAAGATGGCTCGGATGTTGATTTGGAATCCAAAACAGATACAGATGATTCATTAGATAGCAATTCATCTGATTCTGACTCCAAGGATTCAGAATATGAAGATAAAAAGAAGAAAAGGCAAAACAACGAAAGTGAGTACATATGAAGGCAAGTAAAACCAAAACTACTGTGCCATCAGCCATGCCTTTGACTATGCCTCCATCAACAGCTCAACCTTCCCCTGCAGTATCCCCACCACCTAGCACTCCTTCTCCTGCTTCCAAGGACTTGGATTTCAATGAATTGATCAAGAAATTGTCTAGAATGTCGCTGGATGATCCAAATTATGCACCCTACTATTTTAGGGCTGTTTCACTAAACAGCCACATTGCAAATGTTTTCCAACCTCCAAAGGTCGTCTCTGCCGCAGAACTGACTTCACTCCCACCCAACAATTTTCAGAACAACTCCCATGTACCACCGTCTAACAGTTTTGGTCAGAGGAGGGACCCCACAAATAATCACTGTTGGGGATGTGGAGCACAAGACCATTTTTCAATGAAGTGCCCTGAGTTGAACAAGCTAGTTCAAAAGGGCGAAATCAAGAGGGATCTGAACACCTGGAAGATTACTTGGCCTGATGGATCGATGCTTCAACAACGGAGAGGTGAAACAATAATTGAGGCCTATAAGCGACAAAAGACAGCCACACCAGTGCCTCCCACAGCACCGGTTCATTTGATCCATGTTCCCAATGCTATACACCAATCATCGAGTTACCTGATTGGTCCTTCAGCCACAGATGAGGAAATAGCAATGGCTTTTGAAGCACACTAAACTAAAAAAGAAAAACCTCCTACTCAGCCCTACAAATCTGACCATAAGTATAATATGTGCACTAATCTGAAGCCTGAAGCTGATTAGCCTTTGCCCAAGGCAGCAGATCCAAATCTTGAAGCACAGCAGCCAATCCAAACTCTGCATGAAGCTATTCCAGATCAAGTAGATGGATCAAATGACAATGCCATTATGGAAGATACCATGGAATCAAATCCTGGAGTAATTTCCACCACTTCAAATCCTGCTCCTCAACCGCCACCATCCAAGACCACTGCAATATGCAAACCCCCTACCCCTCAACAATCAGCTGTGTCTTCCCATATAGACAAAGCTCAGATACTTAATAAAATTCTCAATGCTAGTAACACAACCAGTTTTCCCATATCAATTGGAGAATTTCTAGCGTGCTCACCTAAGCTGTGCAATATGTTATCAGACGTTCTCAAATTTCACAACCTGCCCAAAAATCAAATAGCAAGTGTATTCGATCACAACATAGCTTCTATCAATATCACCTCAGCCAAATCCTTCATTATCGACTGAAAATGGCTTATTACCTTCACAATAACAGTTGACGAGAAGCCTATACATGCTATTCTGGATACTAGCCCCATGTTAAATATAGTACATAAGACTATATGGCAGTCTTCTATGGGTGGCAGACCCATGGGTGTATCAGATGCAAATGGTGGTGAGGGAATGTTACATGGAATTGTCGAGGCAGTCCCAATCCGATGTGGCAATGTGATTACATATGGTCATTTATTTGTTGGTGAAAAATTTCCATTTGACCTTTTGCTCGGAAGGCCACAGCAATATGGAAACAAGGTTAGTATTGATGAACGAGACAAGGGTACTTTCTTGGTTTTCAAAGAGCGGGATCAGACTGGAGCACTGCAATCCAAATATGAAATGCTGGTTGAGGAAGAACAAGTACCATCTTGGGCCATGGAAGTAAGTAACTTCCTACACTCTTTGTCTCCAGACAATTAAGAGGCTGTTTTTCTCTGCCTCGAATTTCATCTCGAAGCCTGGTACTATTTATACGCTTGTTCTACTCAGAAAGTTCCCATCAAAACCCAAAACCCAATCAGCCCTGAATGCCATGTCGGCCTCTTCTCGTCCTCTTCCACCATCTCCCATCGCTATTTATATATGACCTGGGATGAAAAGCCAAACCTAGATGGATGGGTCCATATGCTATCGTCTGTAGAACAAAAGGCAGAAGTTATGTCATTCAAGAATTGAATAGTGCAGTATCTCTTCAAGGGATTGCTGCTTCACGTTTACTACCTTACATTTCCCAATCCAGTCCTGAACTTCAAAACTTGGCATCAGGGTTGCCACCAAATGATGATATTGTAGAAACCAAATGGCATGAAACCCATCAACCAATGAAGAGTGATACTGATGAAGATGTTGCCAATGATGATGTCTAGTCCTGCAACTGAGGACAGTTGCTATCTATATTTGTCCCATATTCCCCTATGCCACTCCTCTCAGCACAAGATGCTTGGGTTTATGAATATCAGTCATGTGATATGATGTCATTTGCCCCTATCAATACTTCAGCTTTGTGCATCCTCTTCTTGTGTCTATTTCATTTTTACTGTGTATTCCTGTGTATTACTACACTGCTTAGATGCTGTACTTGACTCACACTTACTACTTTTTGACTCATTTTATTATAGTCATTATCTACACACTGTCTATTCTTATGACTCATTCTGACTTGTACATCTAGTATATGTATATACACATAAGTAACAAGCAATAAATGTCTTGTCAACCACCCACTTCCAATTTAAGTTTTGCCTAAGTCCTTGTCAGGTGCCCAGTCACCGTTCACCCCAAGCTTCATCTTCTCTCATATCAGTCTTGAGGCATGTAGATCGTGAGCCACCATCAAGTTTGAGATCTTCACATCTCACTAGTTTTGTGGAGAGTCTTTAGACTTGTTCTTTATCCTCGCATCACCACATGTATAGGGATTGATCAAGCTGGACACATCTTCATGCAATACTGAAATCGGTATTACAGTATTCAGTTTCATATCAGCAATGAAACCTTCTGCATGATACTATGCATCTCCTTTTATATGTGTCTATGATCCCTTCCCTTGGCTTTATCTTGTAGTCTCTAACAATCTTAAATCTTTTAAGTTTTCACATGAGCTATTCAACTGTACTTACTACATAGTTCCATGCTGACTCAAATCACTCTCATACACTCATCCTCATTTCCTTTAAGTCCTTGAGTCTGTTGGTATATGCATCTTCTTTCAGATCTTGATTATCACTCATTTTATTCCTCAGGAACTGCTGCTCGCCACACCTGCCACAAGTTTTCCATCCTCCTGCTGCCTGTCTCCTGCTTTGACTCCCCTGATTTTAGCAAGAGGATATATGCTTCAGAGATCTTCAGGATATGTACAGGACATCTATAAGTATCCTCATAATTTTTTATACAATGATAAGCTCTGTATTCCTTACCATGGTGTTAGTAAAAAAGACTCGAAATTTCACTATTTTGCATCATTTGTACTTGAATAGAGCTCTTATATGGGGCTTTAAAATGCCCAAAAAATGCTCAGAAGGTAGGCAGTGCTGCATATAATGAAACCTGAAGCTATCCCATTAGTTTACAACTATGTGCATTTGGTACACTCTTAAAACACTTTGGTCCTATGAAGTACACAGGAAATCTTACACAAAAGAGTAACTTTCCAGTTCAGTGATACGCCATACAAAATTCACATATAAAAACACTAATTGGCAGTTAGAAAGCTGATTCACCACTTCAATTGATATATAAAGACTAGAGTGAGTCCCGAACTGCTAGTTAAAGTGCACCAGTACAATAAAACTAAGTACTTATGAATAGGATATGCTTATTCTAAGTACTATAGTTGATGTGTACAGTGCTTCAGTTATAGTAGCAGATCCACCCATATACTATACAAAGTTCTATAAGGACTTTGTAACCATTCCTACTATAATGCACTTAGTACTGCCAGTGCGACTCAAGGGAAAGTGAAGCCCCTAGTCATGGGCAAGGAACACATAGGCTATATGACCCAGACTCTAGCACTAAACAATCACTGGTTTAGAATGGCACCATAATCGGAGAAATCAGACTATGTCTGAACTAGCAGTATAACAACCAATACCTCACTTGTAAACAAAACAGAAGGGATAGTCTTTTAAAAGGCAGTAAGGATACAAAAGTAGGACAAAGTATATATGTACAAGTTCCTAGAAAGCTCAGCTTTCACATGGTACTAAAGGGATGGACTAGCAGTGAAGGAATAAAGCCCATAGTTCATTACTGCCAGTACACAATCTAAGGAATGAGTCATAACAAGAGAGCCCCAAAAGGGTAAAGATATTTCCGAATGCAGCAGTAAGATCAGCAAGATATGTGCCTGATGACTGAGGCATTCTCATTGGTATAAGTGCAACTACAAAAGATATGTAGGACCTTATAGAGAGCAGGACTCATCTATAAGAACTAACTGGCGGTATACTAGAAATGAAGTCTATAAACACCAAGTCTATAGTAGTGCCAGAAAAACATAAGAGGAGGAATAAGCAAGGACTATACAAACCTATAACAACTGATTGGCAGTAAAGGAATGTGAGTCATACAAGTGGAGCCCAGCATGGATGGTGGAGCTATGTGAGTCAGAATGACTACAGCCACCAGTTCCAGGGAGGTACTCTTAGTCAAGAGGATGAAGTGAAGGGAACATAGAAAGCCCTATTAGTTTTAGATAATATTCTACATTTCCTAGATACCCTAATTAGAAAGTACCTACTTGATCTAGTAGTATGGACAAGCATGGACTGGCGATTAGACTAATATTTCTGTTTTTCTTAGGTACCTTTTAGCGGACATTAAAAAGAAATGTAGAACTGTATAGTAGTAGCTGCGAGTAGTATAAAAGGACTAGGTATTTCTCGTAGTTACTCAAGCCACGTACTGTAGAGTATTGGTCATCTCACTAGTGCTAGCTGTAGAGACTGCAAAACATGGACTACGCTTCTACCAAATTTACCTCACTCACATCGAGTATAAACATAGTGTGTGGATCAATAGTGTTGAATTAAATTTGTTGGTTTTTTGTGTTACCTTTTTGTGTGTGTCCTCAGACTTGTGAAACTGGTTATAAGGCATTTGGGCCTACAAATTGTGAATTGAAACTGTTGGTTATAGTTTTGTGGACTTGTTATAGTCTTTGTGTGTGTTTAACTTGTGTGCATTCATGCAAAACCCATCCCAAAACCCCCAAAAGTCCTTGTAGTACAAGTGAACTGTTGAGTATTCTGACTACTCGGAATGCTCGCACTTTACTATTTGTATAAAAGTCTTTAAGTTTGTGTTTGTTCTACACTTATGCAAAAGACACCTATTATCAGAACCCTTAATCATTCCCGACATGCATAAAACTATATATAACCCATTCTATGGCATACAGAAGCTATTTAACGGAAGAAGTACATCACTAGACAAGAACTCGTCATTGTCTCAAAGCCAGTGGCAGGCAGAGATTCTATCAGCACAAAATGGTGGTGCACTTCCTTTGACTGGTTAATACCAATCCTTCAATATATATACACTCTTTTATAGTGATATATATGCCACAGTGCATCCTCTTGATGTTGAAAGTCTCACCTACTTACGACTATATTCAAGAAATATGTACTGCTGTCCGCTATTGGTTTGTAAAATTGCGTGGCACAGGTCAGAGAGATATTCCACACTACATCCAAGTATTGAGTGATATAATTTACGGTGTCGTGCTGCACGGCGAAAGGCGCGATGCGAAGCAGAATCCCGACGTGCGCGCTGTCACCGTCATATTCCTTATATAGCTAAATGATAGTAGCTTATGGAACTCACTCCCGCCCAGCTTACAGGCCACCATACCAACGACCTTGAAGTCCGTCTGGGTACCCTAGTCTTTTCCCCAGTGACTCTATTGAACATCCAGCTTGGTTTCATTGTCTCACGAAAAAACTCTTGGATCCGAGTACGAAATAAAAAATTAATATAGAATATGGGCATATCAAAGGTGAGGGAGTGCTCGGGCCCCGGGGTCCAAAGCATCGCCAACCAAAAGCGGATCGCTTAACGAGCGAGGCCTTCCGGGTTTCCATAGATTCGTCAGCAAAGGCATAGCCACTCCTTACGCTAGCTTATCCTAAGATAAGCCCTTCGTACTTATCGCGGATCGGGTGAGTCCAAGCCAATGCTATCGTCCAGGAAGTCGACCACTAAAGTGAAGCAGAAGGTGCTCAGAGCTACCCATACTACTCCCAACCGTGCAAGATCTTTGGCTCAAAACTCCATTCTTGACTCCTGGTGCATTAGGATTAATATTCCTTTAGAATACTGGGACTGAAGCAAGGAGGCCCGTCGCTAGATTACTCATCCTCAAAGAGCGCTCCGGGACGAATCCTCCACTGTTCCATACTGATTTACATTTGGTCAGCCCAGCTATTCCTGTATTTAAATCTACTTTTCGGTTGCGACGAGCCAACTTGCAGTCATTTCCCTCTCACCCTCGAATTACCTTTCTAGTGTCCCACAATGACGATCAAACGAGTCAAGACCACGAAGAAGAACAGTCAAGATAAAGTGATGCGGAAACATCAAGGATTTACATTTGTAACGTTTTGGATGGGGACGATTGGCCCCCCTTCAACTTCGACTCGGATCGCGAACCGACTCACGCGCATAGATACTCGGATCGCCAACCGAGGCTCCCGCTCATGCATAGACCAAATATGTATGGGCGGCAGGGAGCCCATTCCAAGGCATCAGGAGCTTTTCGACACCTTCGAAATAGGTGAGTTATGGACATATGCTTTTGCCAAAGAACCCTACCTTGGAGATTTCATTTCCCTTCAGGGTGTCTCAAGGAAATTAAAAAGCGACTGGAATGTTTCTTCTGATCTTCTGAGTAATCTGATATTGATCTGACTGTTTACTCAACTACACCTCCTGACTCAGCCAGCTGTTCGCTATAAAAGTCTGAGGATAATCTATTCGATCGCAACTTGTGTATACCATGACCAAGTCTCAACGCGTTGCAGTAGCTGGAGGAACCGGCGGGATCGGCCAGCACGTCGTTGAAGGCCTCCTTTCTTTCCACAAACGTTCTCCAGATGCTCTTCCTACTGTCATCGTTCTCTCTCGTTCTGCTCGACCAGATGTCGAATTTGAAGGAGTTCGTGCTCCAGTCTATGCCGTCGACTATACCGATCCTTCCTCCATCGAAAAGGTACTTAACGAGCATAAAATCGACACCATCATCTCAACCTTGTCCGGGGAACCCTTAAAATTCATCCCTGCTCAGGAGAATCTCCTTTCAGCTGCCCTCAGAGTCCCTTCAGTCCATCGTTTCGCACCTAGCGAGTTCGCTCCCGACTCGGAACGACTGGTTTCTGCATCTCTTTACCGAATGAAACACCCGATTCTCAAGTCTCTTCGAGAAGCAAAGGCGCAGCGTCCAGGAAAATTCGAGTTCACAAAGTTTATTTGTGGAATTTTCATGAACTATCTCGGGTTCGGTAATACGAAACCGGATGGACTTAAAGCTCATGGACATATGCCCGCTTTCCCCTACATCGTTGACTCGTCGAAGCAGTCAGCGGATGTACCTGGAGATGGGAGTACAAAAGTGTGGTGGACAACCGCGGAGGATGTTGGACGTTTCGTTGCTGCAGCGACACAGCTGGAGACTTGGCCAGAAGAGTCTACGATGACAGGGGATGTGCTTACTTTCAATGAAACCATTCAATTGGCTGAGAAGATTACAGGTGAGTGTGCTAAATGAATGTGTCTCAGTCGCGATAACCTATTGACGAAACGTTCAGGCAAGAAATTTGAAATCAAGAACAACACTCGAGAGGACATTCAGGCTCGAATGGATCCTAATCCAACGTCTTGGCTTGGGAATTTCTACCTCGAGACTTATATCTGCTACATCAACAACGAACATGTTCAGACTTCCGTTCTGAACGAATTGACACATGTGAGGCCTGCTAAGTTGGAAGAATTCCTGCAGAAGTGGTGGGGTGAGGAGTAATGTATGTGTTGGAATTTAATGATAACGATCATATTACTAAGCTACTACGCATACGGCAATCAATCAAGTACTGCGGACATACGGTCAAATGATCATACGGATATACTTAGACTATTTATATTGTTATACTACTTTGATTAATGATATATACTTGAGAGTCAAGCGAGATACGTTCGCACGCTCTTACCCCCCACTTTGTGACTCTCACTAAGACTATTCGCTAAGATAACCTAAGTCTAATAGGTTATGGGCCCCGCCTAGCTTGCTATAACTCCGATAAACACTTGTTCTACTCTGCTTTACTCTATACTCGTACTCTGTTCCTGGACTAGTATATGACTAGTCGACAAACTCGATCTCAAGGATCAGCCCCAGATATCCCACTTCCTACTACCAGTCGCCACTCTAGTGCACACCCCTCTGGTACCCAAACTCCTACTCCGCCCGTATCATCTACTTCACAAGCCCAACCACTTGATCCTCTCTTCCAAAACCCTCTTCCATTCCCACTTGATCCCATTATGTCTGATGCTGGCGAACATACTAGGACTGATGTCCGGGATACTGCCCCTACTCCACCATCATCTCCTCCATCTACCTCTACTTCGTCGGTCGCATTATCTGTGCCCGAAAACACAAACCCCAACTACGTGATGCCGCTCAGCGACATCAACAAAGCTTTTGATTCCCTGACAGTTCTTACTGGCAGTGAGAATTGGAAGATGTGGTACTTCCGCGTTAATAACGCTATACGGGTGATTCGTCACCAACACTTTAAAAGTTCCGGGTTACATCCTGGTAATACTGTCAAACTAGCCTGTTTTAATGCTATTACAGGCAAGATTGATGATAAAATCATGATCCACTACATCGAAGAGTCGGATGCGATAGAGCTTATCGAGAAGCTCAAACAACGCTTCGACCCTTCATCCACAGTTCAAGAGTCTAACGAGCTGTGGAAACTCTTCAACTTACGTAAACCAGTCTGGGAGTTTGATAAGCTCCTCGACGAAGCTCAGGATCTGTGGGCTTCTATCAAGAAGAGAGACATAGATGTCTCAGATCAAGTTTTTTACTCAGCTCTAGTGGGGATTATTCCTCCTCACTATCACTTTGTTCGCAGTTCTTATGAAGCAACTGTGGATGCAGCTGCAGCTACATGGGATGCCACTACTGCAGCTGAAGGGGAGAAACCCGTATACAGAGCCGTTGACCTCATTGCGCGGCTAAAGAAGGAATTCACAAACTATCGTTTGAGCAATGCTCGAACGTATCCTTCGAAGAAGTCCGACAAGAAGTCCGGTAGCACTAGTCAAGGCGGTGCTCAACGATCGGACAAGTCAAAAGGGGAACGCGCTAACGCCGCAGCGCCGTTCCAGAAGCCTTCTGATGTCAAAAAGGATCGGAAGTGCTTCAACTGCAACAAGATGGGTCATACGACCCTGACGTGCCCAGAACCTTGGACTGAAAAGTCCAAAGAAGCTATGAAGAAGAAAGGGATTACTAAACAATCCAACAAAGGCAAGACCAAGGAGAATGCATCAGTTGCCATCTCCATGCCTGCGTCTTCTTCTTCTCAAATTGCGACTACGTCAACTTCGCAATCGGACTGGGTACAGTCAATTTCTTCGGGCGACGTTGAGATGGAAGACTCAGAGACTCCAGTGAGTCATCATATTTCCCTACCTGCTTTTACCACGATCTCTGACCAAGATCATACGCATATCATTGATTCTGGTGCTACTATACACTGTACACCGTATCTTAACTTACTTTTTAACGTTCATACTACGCCTGCCATAACTTTAACTGTTGCCAATTCAGAGCATCTAGATCTTCGATTAGCAGGCGATATGCGGGTAGAAGTTAGGAAGGACAATGGTGAGTCTTCATCGATCACTCTTAAAAATGTATACTATAACTCAAAACTTCCGTTTACTTTAATCAGTATTTCACAAAAAGCGGACTATACTTTTACTTTTCATGATCATTTATGTATAATACGGAATGACAAGGACAATTTCATTGGCGTTATACACGAGAGCGCCAAACTTTACTCCATCACAACTAAAAAATTGAGTGATAACGTTGCTACTTTAAGTTTATATGAACTTCACAAACAAACTGGTCATATGAGTTATACAAATCTAAAAACATTACTAAAAACAGATAAATCTATTATTACAATCATTATTGATGATTGGACAGAAACTCAATGCGAAGACTGCATCATCAATAATATACACAGACTTTCTGTTCCGAAACAACATACTTCAGAATTAGCAGAAAACTTCGGAGACCATTTTCATATTGATATATTTGGTCCATTACGAACTGCCTCTATTGAAGGCTACAAATACTGGTTAACCATCGTCGACGACTGTACGCGTTGGTTAATATTATCTCCACTTAAAACAAAAGACGAAGCTTATACCCAATGGGTTACATTTACTACTGAACTATTTACGCAATATGGTATCAAAGTTAAAATTCTACAATCAGACAACGATGCCGTATTTACTTCGGGTGCATTCAAAAACTACCTGAAAGCACAAGGTACAATTGCACGTTATACAGTTCATGACACGCCTCAGCAAAACGGAGTTGCTGAAAACATACATCAACATATCATGAATGGTATTCGTGTTAATCTGCATACCGGAAAACTACCTAATCGTTTATGGTGGCATGCAGGACTTTATACTATGTACATACTTAATAGATCTCCGAAAACTGCATTAAAAATGCAAACTCCCTATTTTAAACGTTACGGTGTTAACGCAAACTTAGACAATCTACATAGCTTTGGTACACCTTGCATTGTATATGACGAAGCAAGAACTAGTAAACTAACTCCTAAAGGAAAACGTGGAGTTTGGTTAGGCTTTGACGATCATTCAAAAGGCCATTATGTCTACTTTGGTACTAAAGTGAATGTAGAACGCAACTTGCAATTCTTAACGTCCAAATCGCAAGTTGAAGGGGAGTTACAAAACAAAAATCAAGAACCATTAGAAACTACAGAAGAAAATACAACTGAAACTCCAACTTCTCAGGAACACGAACCTGAACCAATGGATGTCGACGAAGACGAAACTAAACAACCTGATGGCCCAAGACGATCAAAAAGGATCCAAGAAGCCAGAGGTTTACTCTACGATGAAGTTGAACAAAACATTGCTTTCTTCTTAACAGAATTCAATGTTTACTACGCTGATAACGTTGGCGATCCAATTTCATTCAAGGATGTACTCAATCATCCACAACGTGATGCATGGTTTGATTCCATGAAAGCTGAGATAGAATCTCTAGAAAGTCTAGGAACCTGGGAATACGTCAAACCTCCTGCTGATGCGAATATCATTGGTTCCAGATTTGTCTACAAAACTAAGTACGAACTTGGCAAACAGACCAAATTGAAATCTAGACTAGTAGCACAAGGCTTTAGTCAACAAGAAGGCATTGATTACTACGCAAATGATATCTTTGCCCCTGTAGCACGCATGAGCAGTACACGTTTTATACTTGCTCTTGCAGCTTCATTAGACTATGAAACTACTCAGATTGATATTAAATCTGCCTATCTTTACGGAAACGTTACTGACGAGGAAACATTATACCTTCGTCCACCTCCGGGTAATTTACTACCTAACTTACCTGAAGGCTACGTACTTAAACTCAGAAAGACTCTATATGGGTTGAAACAAGCTGGTCGTCGATGGTATGAAAAATTATGCAATATTCTCATAAAGTTACTAGGACTTAAGAAGTCTACTTACGATAATGCGGTATTCTACCGATATCATGAGAATAAACTCATTTTAATACTATCTTGTCACGTCGATGACATTACTTTATGTACTATCAACAAAGCTACTGCACAAGCTTTTGTTACTGCACTTAGTGGACATGTCCAAGTCACTGACGGTGGAGAAATCCACTGGATTCTCGGTATGGAAATTCAACGAGATAGGAATAATCATACTATTAAACTCCGTCAGAAACATTACATTGAGAATATTCTCAAACGATACAATTTTGACCAATTACATGCACGCCGTACACCTATGCTACCCGGGCAAAATCTTAGCCCTAGACCTGGGAGTGAACTGCAACGGGACGCCGCTGCTATTAAACACTATATGTCACTAGTCGGTGGTTTACGATATGTCGCTGACTGCACTAGGCCAGACATTACATATTGTACTGGTCAACTAGCAAGATACCTTAATGATCCAGGTGAAGAGCATTACGCTGCAGCTAAACAATGCTATCTTTATCTAAAAGGAACTTGCGATTACTGGCTCAACCTAGGGAGCCCTACTATCACTTCTACTTATGGATTTGCCGACTCTGATGGTATGTCCACGTATGGCAATAAACCAATCATGGGCTATGCATTCAAATTTGCTGAATCGCTTATTTCTTGGTCAAGTAAGCGAGGCACACTGGTAACTTTATCAGTTACTGAGGCTGAACTTTGCGCACTCGCATATGCCTCACAAGAAGCTATTTATTTGAAAGGTTTTATAGAAGAAATTCTAAATGCCGAACAGGAGCCAGTACTTATCAACTCAGATAGTGCATCTACTTTGGCAATTATACATGCTCCTGAAGAACAACATACTCAGAGAACTAAGCATTTCAATATCCGTAAAAACTTCCTTACTGATCGGATACATCAACGATACATACGAGTTAAACATGTGTCAACTAATGATCAACTTGCGGATATACTTACGAAAGCTCTCTCCACTGATAAGATCAAGCGTTTCTCCCGATTACTAGGGATATCCGCTTGAAGGGGAGTGTTGGAATTTAATGATAACGATCATATTACTAAGCTACTACGCATACGGCAATCAATCAAGTACTGTGGACATACGGTCAAATGATCATACGGATATACTTAGACTATTTATATTGTTATACTACTTTGATTAATGATATATACTTGAGAGTCAAGCGAGATACGTTCGCACGCTCTTACCCCCCACTTTGTGACTCTCACTAAGACTATTCGCTAAGATAACCTAAGTCTAATAGTATGATTCTTGAGTCGGGTTTCGTGTAATATTCAAGTGGTGAGCTGGTTATGCCTGCGTAAATGTATACTAGTCTGCCGCCATCATAGGCTCCGGGTCTTTCTCGATTTTTAGTGTATGCCACTTTTCCCATCCTCGAATCGAACACTCAAAATTTGCAATCCTCCCGGATTTTCTCATACTGACGCTGGATTTTCAAGTTGCACAACCGTCGAGTATAAATAAATACATAACACTGAAGCAGCGAACTAGTCAAACACGCAGACTCAACTACAGACCATGGACTAGTTACAGTTACACTGGGGATATATCAATTTTCCTATTATGAGTAGCGTCGTGGTCAGTCGGGCCACCTGCAGAATTCACGATCCGTGATGACTTCGATTTTCATATTCATAATCACTCCGGTGTCGACGGCAGTGTGGAAACTTGAAGTGGGAAGCTGTTCTGAGGATTAACTCTGCGAAAGCGAGGAGCAGCGGAGTAATTCCAACTTGACTTGTGATTTATTTCTGGCACACCGAGACGCCGACATCGCGGTACAAAAGAGTTGCAAAAGGGAACAAAGTTGAAGCAACATTGCTGCTGCCAGTGGCCACCTGTCTTCCGTTGGCAGTCTCGACGTCTCCTAACATGTCGGTGCATGCCACTGTATACTGCGGCGGGTACGAGTCCTCATCCCATTGCACAAAAAGTAATTGAATTAGTGATTCTGAAGAGGTAGATGTGGGTCAGGGCACTGGTTCGTTGCTCGACGAAAGCTTGACGGGCGGAGAAGGTGCTTGGTGCCGAGTCTGCCGTGTTGACAGAAAAGGATATATTTTCCCAGGATTCAAAATGGACCATTTTGTCCTATAAATAGGAGAAGGAACTTCTTGATCACCGAGGCCCACACTCCACATTATGCCCGTTCATTTAATTTTCAACGCTACGTCAATGACTCAGTGTACAAAATAGAGACTTACATTTGGGGGTAGGGACGCTAAGCTCCGCTCCACAGCCATGCGTTCAACTTATAAGCACGTCCTCCCTATTCCTACTGCTCGAACTCTCACTCTAATCACAAGCAGCTATCCAGAATGAGCGAAGAAAAGACCCAGCCCAATTCCTTCCATTCCGAGTCGGCTACTGACGCTTCTGGCTTTAAAAATGCCGCTGCAAGCCAGTCCAGAATTGAGAAGCACTCCGACGTCGAGTCTATCCAGAACGCTCCTTACCAGGACGCCGAGGGTCCTGGGCTGGTACGTCAACTCAAGAATAGGCATATCGCTATGATTAGGTAGGTGACTAATCCTGCTTTTTTGGTATCAACCTTATTGACCAGCTTGCAGTATCGGAGGTGCGTAGAATTCCTCAATGCTACAGAATGATTACAAAGCGACCGATTTTGTATGCAAAGGTGTTATTGGAACGGGTCTGTTCTTGGGTACTGGAGGATCTCTGCAGGTTGGTGGACCCATCGGTGAGTTCTGACCGTATCCGACGAGCTACTACTGAAAAAAGTTCAGGTCTACTATTGGGCTACACAGTTGTCGGATCGGTGTGTTGGAGTGTCATGGTCTCCCTTGGAGAGATGGTCGCTTACCTGCCTATTCCTGGTATGCTTAACGCGATTGTTGGCCAACGTGTACATGATCTTGACACGTCCTAGGTGGGCATATCAAATTGGCAGAGCGCTTTGTGGACCGTGCCCTCAGTTTCACGATGGGTATGAGCTTTTATGATCAAGTGTTTCTTTCTCCTGATGGTTTGTAGGATGGAATTACTGGTACAACTGGACCGTTATTTTACCTGCTGAACTGAGTGCTGCGGCCCTACTCATTAATTATTGGGATCGCGATACCTCTCTGAACCCTGGTAAGTACTGACTTTTGATCTTTGAGAGCGGCGCACTCATTAGCAACAGCTTGGATTTCAATTTGTCTGGTCGTCGTTATCATCATCAACATGTGTGGAGCTGGTATGCAGACGTCCATTATCATTGTCCGTTTTCCCATTGATCATGAATTACGTGCAGGTGTTTACGGAGAAGCAGAATTCATTTTTGCGTCAGTGCCAGACATCCCTCAAGTTTCTTCACGCTAAACCTTTCCTAGCTCGATAAAGGTCATCACTATCACTGGTCTCATTATTCTGGGCATTGTTCTCGACCTCGGAGGTGCGAGCTTTCTTTTCAAGTATTCTTTGACTTTTTAATGGTCAAGTTTGTCCCATCATTAGGTGGTCCTAATCATGACAGGATTGGTTTCCGATACTGGAAGGAGCCCTTCAATCAGTACAACGGAATTTCCGGAGCAAAAGGCCGATTCTTGGGTTGGTGGGCTGTCATGACCCAGGCTGCCTTCTCTTTCATTGGAACTGAGATCGTCGCTGTAAGTGTTGTCCCACAGATTTATGCCAATGTCTAACACGGTTCTAGATTGCCGCTGGAGAAGCTAAGAATCCTAGGTATTTTTGAAGTTTCGATGATCGAGGACCAGCTTTGACCGGTTACAGGCGAAATATCCCTAAAGCTATCAAACGAGTATATATCCGTATACTCTTGTTCTACATCGGAGGAACCATCGTCATTGGCCTGCTTGTGCCACAAGACAGCCCCGGACTTGGTCTTGGGACGGATGCTGCTTCTTCTCCTTTTGTGATTGCCATTCAGAATGCTGGTATCAGCGGGCTTCCATCTGTAAGTGCGTTATATGATCCGCCGGAGAGTTCCTGGATTCTGACTGACATCTCAGGTCATTAATGCTGCCTTGCTGACCTCTGCTTGGTCCGCTGCCTCGAGCGACCTGTACACTAGTTCCCGTGCCCTATGTAAGTCAAAGTAACAGGATTGGTTCGTATAATATCCACTAACTGTAGAGACGTACAGACGGTCTCGCTTTAGCCGGTAACGCCCCAAAGATCTTCGCCAAGACGTTGAAGAACGGTCTTCCCGTCGTTTCTCTCATATTCTGCGCATGCTTCTCTTTACTCGCATTCATGGGCGTGAACAGTGGATCAGGAAAAGTGTTCAGCTGGTTCCAAAGCATGACTGGTGAGCAAATTGCGTTTCCTGTCTTTCTTACTACATCCCGACACTTCCTGGTTAGCGGTTGCTGGCTTAATGACGTGGTTCGGTATCTCGGTGACGTACCTTCGCTTCTACGCTGGCTTGAAGGCACAAGGAATCGACCGTACCGCTCTTCCCTTTGCATCCAAGCTGCAACCATATGTTGCTTGGTATTCTATGATCGCCTGTTTCGTCATGTGCTTCGTGAGTAGCCCATAAATATGTTGCTGTATCTTACACTCAAACCTTCCAACGATGACAGTTTAGTGGATGGAGTGTTTTCCTCGAAGGCAAATGGGCAACAGATACGTTTATTACGAACTATCTTCCTCTGATGCTCTTCCCGATTCTCTATGTCGGCGCCAAACTTTACTACAAAGATCCCGTCAAGCCTGCCTCCTCCATGGACTTTATTTCCGACATTAAAGAGATAGAGGCTACACAATGGCCTGATGAAACTCCCAAGAACAAACTCGAAGCGTTCTGGGCTTGGTTGATGTGATACTGTACTCGTCTATCATATAAGTTTTTTGCTGGGGTGCGTACCACGACCTCACAGGTGTAATGAAGATTGTACGAATCATTAGATGTAGCTATATATACTTACATGAAACCTAGTACTATATTGTAGCCTTTCGTGTTTAAGACGACTACGTACTGGAAGTAAATTTTTCATATCCTCACCGACATGAACTTGAATTCGAAAAAGCCTACCGTATCGTGTTCCCTATTCTATGTAGACCCGAACCATTCGCTCTGTGTAACATTTTGATGACAGTCGATTTAAAGTGTCGGCGTAACTGCTTGGCTTCGCTAAGCGGTTTGATCAAATCTTGCAGAAGTGACTGGCTCGAGTCTATCCCCATTCCAAGACAGTGTACAGTGATCAATGAACTATGTAGTACTGAGTACTGAAGCCTGAAGGGCCGCTAAAACTTGAAACTTGTCCGAACGCGGAACCGAAAACGCTACCGATTACTGGCTAACCGGGGGCCTGAGGGTCTGGAAATGACTGTGATGGATAGGCCAGTACAAAATTCAAACAACTTACAAATTTGATTCATTGAACAGGGTGGTGTGAAGGGAAACAGGTGTACAGAAGCTCGTATACGTGAAGTACTCTGCAATGTCGTTCGAAGACTCCCATGGGACATAGGACCATATAAATCACTCTTCGGACACTCTTTCCGCCGTCATCGTGCTATCACGCTCCACACAGCCAGACATGGAGTTTGAAGTACTTCGTGCACCGGTCTACGCTATCGACGATCCAGCTTCAGTTGCAAAGGTCCTCTTGGGGCATAATATCGATACACTAATCTCTATCTTGTCCTCGAAGCCTCGAAATTCATCTCCGCTCGGGAGAGCCCCCGATTCAGAGCAGTTGGTTTCCGCTACATTACCCTGGATGAAACACCCGATCCTCAAATCCCTTCGAGAGGCAAAGACCCAGCGCCCGCGGGATTTCAGTACACGATATTCATTTGTGAGATTTTTATGAATTGTTTTAGACATGGGAATCCCAAACCGTAGGGGACGAAGGCTTTTGGACATCTGCGTGCTTTCTCGTTCATGGTTGATTTATCACAACAAATGACGGATGTATCTGGGGACAGGAGCACAAAGATGTGGATGACATCTGCTGAAGATGTTGGCCGTTTCGTTGCTGCGGCGACTCAGTTGGAGACGTGGCCACTGGACTGTACAATGGCCGGAGATCATGATGCGCCCACTATCAGCGATATCATTCAGTTGGCAGAAAAGATGACGGGTAAGTGCGAATACTATCATTGTTCCTCAAGGCGAGCCTCGTTGACGTGATTTTCCAGGCAAGGAATTCCGTGTCAAATATAACACTCGAGAAGACATCGCGAAGCTCGAATGAATCCAGATCCTACGTCCTGAGGAAGTGGTGGGGTCATAAGTAGTGTATGGATTGTAATGTATCGACCCTATGAAATGTGGCGGAGTCTGATCCAATTTGAAGTCGATCAATCTGAATATTTGTGTGAACCATCGGAAGCTCAAGCCCTCAACCCCGCAGCCTGAATTAACCTATGTATTAGAAAATTTCTAGTATATTCAGGTGACTCGAGTCAAATAACGGTGGTGTCTCTGATTAAGTAGGTGGGCGCCATTCAGCTATAGAAAGAAATCATGAGTCATTCCAAAGTCATTCACATACGGCACCGCTGAGCAAATATACACCGAGAGATTCTTACTATAAATACTGAAAGAGGCCATGATCATCGACCATCCAACCCAAGAATCAACCCACCATGGTCAAGTCTCAACGCGTCGCAGTCGCTGGAGGAACAGGCGGAATCGGCCGACACGTCGTCGAAGGCCTACTAGCTCTTCAGAAGCGTTCTCCAGGCTCCCTTTCCGCTGTCATCGTTCTTTCTCGCTCCAAACGCCCAGATATCGAATTCGAAGGAGGTCGTGCACCGGTCTACGCTGTAGACTATAACGATCCCACTTCTATCGAAAAGGTGCTTTCGGAGCTGCACATCGACACAATCATTTCCACCTTGGCCTGCGAACCCTCTATATTCATCCCAGCTCAGAATCACCTCCTCGCCGCGGCGCTGAAAGTTCCATCAGTCCATCGTTTCGCACCTAGCGAATTCGCCCCTGACCCAGAGCAACTGGTTTCTGCTCCTCTCTATCAGATGAAGCACCCGATTCTGAAATCCCTTCGAGAGGCAAAGGCAGAACGTCCAGGAAAATTCGAGTTCACGAAATTCACCTGTGGAATCTTCATGAATTATTTTGGATTTGGAAACACGAAGGACGAGGGTCACAAAGCTCACGGGCATTTGGCTGATTTGCCTTACATGCTTGACTTATCGAAGCAAATGGCAGACGTCCCAGGAGATGGAAATATGAAATGCTGGGTTACGGCTGCTGAGGATATCGGGGATTTCGTCGCTGAAGCTACCCAATTGGAGATTTGGCCTGAGGAATGCACGATGTCAGGGGATGTGCTCACTGTCAATGAGATCATTCAGTTGGCAGAGAAGATCACCGGTGAGTGAAATCAAATAAGATTCTCAGGGCAACTGGTTTACTGTGTATCAACTGTACAGGCAAAAAACTTCAGGTCAAGCACAACACTCGAGAGGACATCGAGGCACGCAAGGTCCCAGATATTAATCCGGACCCTTGGTATGCGAACCTTTACCTCGACATCTACATATGTTACATCAACAATGAACATATTCAGAAGACCTCTGTCCTGAACGAGTTGACAAACGTAAAACCTATCACGGTGGAAGAATTTTTGGAGAAATGGTGGGGAAAGGAGTAATTTGGTACTTTCTCTGGTGATAACTGGAGTCGTTTGTGAATGGCTCAAACAATGTCATTATTCGTGGCTGGAGCTGTCTTCGTCGGCACCAGCAGATTTCACCTTTGACAATATCACGTATTACTCTAGAAATGTTGCCCAAGTTTGTCTCGTAAAGTACTTGGACATTGATCTTACACATTACGTTCATGACGATGATCATTAAGGAAGCACTTAGAGAGAAATTGAGCCAACTAAATTCTCGATTTTTTGCTCGCGATCTTCTCCATACGGGACCGTTTTGAAGCCGAACTTCCATATAAAGTAACTCCGGCCCTGAGCAGAAATAACGCGCATTGCGCCCTTGGCGTTGTTTCTCGACATAAACCAATGAAGGATAAGCGCATTTGACTGGATAGCAGTAGACTGCAGTGATACTTGACACCAAGGAGATGATGCGAGAAGGATATCCAACGAATGATCCCTAAAAACATGTATATTGTGAGAGAGTGAAAAGTCTAGTGTAAGTAACTTGCAATGATGTAGATGCCACGGGTACCAGCGGTGAGGTTTGCAAGGGCCAAGAGCCTTGTCCATGTTACCCAGCACAAACAAGTGGCAAGTAGGAGAGTTTTACGTCCAACCCAAAGCCATATCCCTAATGACCAGCATAGGTATAGATAGGCGCATACACCATGCCATACTGTCCATTCCACTCCCTACTACTAGAAATCTCCCCAGTCGTCACCAGAGCGATCATATTTCTCATCCACGAATTCCGACTCCTTTTACTGTGACTGGGAGCAGCGGCACTACTCGCACTCACACTGGAGGATCCACTTCCAAGAAGACCAGCAAAAGTCAGCCACGACCAAGGACTAGTATCCTCCTACGCTTCGTCATTACCACGAATTTACTGATGAACCCTCTGCTCCAACATTTGCTCCAATTTTTGTGCGAGTCCGGGCGTGAGCTGAGTTATGCCATCAGCGGTTGCAAGACGGTAGGCTGGCATGGGTTGGTAGGTGTCTACATCGATCTGTGCTCGTCGTAAGAGGTCGGGATGAGGACCGAGAAAGGGAATATAAATGAGCGTAGCGAGATATGAATAAATGATTAAGGCAAGACCAGAACAGTGACCACCGTCAGCTCAAACTAATCTGTCAAAAGATATTAAGAAACTCACCTTACTGTCCTTAACCAGCACCGAAGCAAGAATGTCGTCTGGATCGCCAATTCGACCTAGTGCAGGGATGTTGCGGTCATCTGCAGAGTTTTTGAGAACAGAGAAGCGACCCTATGGTCAGTCTGAACCTGGTTCAAATGAAAAAGGGCATGATGAACATACCATGGATATGCATCCATCCATCGCGCAGTTGGATCGCGGCATTCCTTTGTATCTCATCCACATTTTCACGTAGACCGGCTTGAATGGCCTCGTGAAGTACTTCGCGGAATTTAGCTGCAGAGGTACACGTCAGAAAAAGTTATGGACTATGAACGAGGCAACAAACATACGATTCTCCTTAAAGTCATTCAACCCAGCCTCGGTATCGCCACCTTGCGTTTGCGCAGGCAACCATCCTATTATCACTGCAGAATCTGCGGTTGGCGGAGCGGTAGAAAGGAAAGATAGGGCATAAACAGGTGCCGTTTCTGACAGAGGAGACGGAGGGTAAATGAGGTGGTAGAAGAGGTCTGGTCGACTGGGATCAGGGAAAGACGTGCTGTCTGCTGGAGAAGATGGCTCTGCAGAAGGCGACGATAGGTAACGGCGACTAGCAGGACTATTGGCTTGAGTCAATCCGATGAATGTCCGATTCTGCGTTATGCGCTGGCAGCGAGGAAGTATATAGCTGTTCCTCGTTGCACTAGTCCCTACTGTGGAGAGTTTTCTAGAGCACCCCCGTGGCTTTGACCTTGAGACCACACGGATAGAGTTGAGGGCAGGGGACAAGCGTTGCAGCATGGTAAGGATGAAGCGCCTGTTGACTTGACCAATGACGCGAATAAATGACAGCCAATCAAAACAAGCGGATTCATCATAGCGAGACTAGGGCTAAACATCGTTTCTTCACTGGACGGGAAGTGTGTTCGAGCATAGCGAACTCATGTAATGCAGGATCTAAACCTGGTGTACTGATATTATGTACTCCAGATCGGGAAAGTACCAAGAAAGTACTCGTCCAGTAGAACTTTGACAGAGTCCTCAAATTTGAAATCCACATGCCCTGGCAAGCCATGGCCAGCTGCACCTTCAGCGAGAGATGGCAGAATCTGAACTCCAATGGCTTTCCCGGCTTTTGTGATGACTTCTATGTCCTCTCTGCTGACCCTAGTGACTGGAAATTGATTATTTCTTGTCAACCGGTTGATACAATCTGAGAGTCTGTTTATCTCAACATTGCGCTCGGCCAAGGTGTTTGTAGAATAGAAGAAGCAAGATAAATTCGGTAGTAGAACAATGTACAATGTAGATTATAAGGGTACAATGCACAGTGGACATCTATAAGTTTAAATGCAAGAAAGAAGCATATGAGAATCGAAGGAGTCATATGGAAACAAATGAGCATAAACGCATAGGTAGAAAGAGAACCAAAAACGGACAGGCATATTAAACGTGAAATCGTGAAGCAGATCGTTAGGTGCAACGTGAGCGTCGAGAAACAGAAATAATGCAAGATAACCAAGTGTAACAGATATAAGCAATGAAAAAACGTCTAAGGATACAACAAAAAATCCAAACATCCAACGTATTTTGAGCAGAACAAGAGCGACAGAAAACGTCAATCATCTAGCCGTGTACCGACCCACGAGGTGTTCTCGGACCAAACAGACCAGGACTACCTCTGTCCGGAACGAGAAGAGTCGGTTCAACGGATGGAGGAGTGGGGTGCAGACCAGGATCGGCTAAGGTAAAAGACCGAAATGTCAGACACATTTCCCAAAGAAACTGAAAGAAATGCTACTCACGTTGCCATGTAGCCCAGCTTTGTACTTGTCTTCTAGGGTCCATACTGGGCGGTAAAAGACCTCCATGCATAGGTTCACCAGGAGGGGGAGGTTGTGGTGCAGCCTCTTTCTTCTTTTTCCTCGTCCTTTGAGTGACGTGTCTCCATCCAGGCCTTGCTTGAGGAATTTCAGGAGCAGGAGGCTCAGGTGGAGGAGGAGGAGGTACCTCTGCTGGTGGTCCTCCAGGCATACCCGGTGCAGGTTTCCAATCAGGCTCGAATTCTCCTCCGGGTCCGTACTTGGATCTAACGCAGAAGAGGTAACCGATCTCATGAAGCAGACCACGACGTTCTTCACGTAGTTTACCGACTTCGCCGAGGAGCATGCGGACTTCAGAGGCAAGAGCTTTGGAGAACTCGTCGAGATAGCCTTGGACATTGAAGGGAACTTGTTCATGGGCAGTTTCTCGGACAGCGTTGATGGTGTCGATGTGATGACGCTCACAGTCCTCACGCCAAGCTACAAATATGATGAGTTTTTCATGTCTTATACTTTGAAGGAGAGGAGACGTACCATCAGACACTGACTGCAGCAACTCACGAAGCTCTTGATTTTGCCTCGTCAACTCTTCAATGATTTTTTCAGGACCTATGATGAAAGAGTGATCAGTTTTGTACGACATCAGTGAGTGTAAAAAATGTTACCTGGCTTGCTAGCCTCATCAGCTCTTCGTTCTTCGTTCTTCTGTATCTCCTCCTGCATCATCTTATACAGCTCACCCACCATGTCTCTGGTCTCAATGGCATATGCATCTTTCTCTCGCCTCCTTTCCATCTTTTGATCCCATCTCTCATCCATAATTCTCCTCTTGTCGTCCATCGCCGCTCGTTGGTCATTCACCAGATTGGTAATGTCTCCCAACTGATTTCGGAACCCTTCATCTCTCTCATCACGCTCAAGTCTCTCCTGCTCTTTATTGTCCAGGTCCGTTTCCCGAGTAGCTTTCTCGGTTTTCTCAGCCTCCAGATCCGCGCGGACCCGAGCCAATTCTTCTTCCAATTCCTGGATACGAGCATCCCGTTGCATATCAAGTTCAGCCCGTGCAGCATCAGCTTCTGCTTGTAACCGACTACGTTCAAGAGCTTCAGCCTCTCTTTCCTTCATGTATTCCTCTCTCTCCTCGTCGATGATTTTCCGAATGTCCTCTGCGTGACGATCAGCAGCATCTTGGTAGGATCGTCTCACAGACTCAGTGAACGATTGAACATCACTAGGTGGCCGTCCTTGCAATTGCGTTTCCTCTGTGATATCTTCCCCTTCGACAGAAGGACCAAACGGACCAGGCGGACCAGGCGGAGTAGGCTCTCTGGGAGGTGGCAATGCAGCCAGCTTGGCCTCGGCTTCTTGCATCATCCTCTCCGTCGCTTCGTGTACCTGCTGGCTCCGCATTTCTTCATTCTCCAAAAAGATTCTGTTCCGATCTTCTTCATTGTGCCTAAAATCGGTTTCTCTCTGGTCTTCGGCACCCCGGGCAGCATTGTCGCGTTGATCTTCCGCTTGTCGAGCATGATCGGCGACCTCGGCGAGTTGGTGTTCCATATCTTCCAAACGCTGCATGCGCTCACGTTCAGCCTCGGCATCAGGGACATGTCCGAAAGGTGTAGCCGCGCCTTCTCTAGGAGGGACGACAGTTGGTAGAGGAGACGCAGGCCTGTCTCCATAGTGGGTGCGTGCCGGAGATAGAGGCCTTTCAGTACGAGTTCTGCGAGAAGGTGTCCTCGCTGCAGGAATAGGAGACGGAGGCCTCTCTTCATAGAAGGTATGAGACGGAGAGAGAGGCCTTTCGGTGGGAGCTCTGCGAGAAGGCGTCCTCGCTGCAGGAATAGGAGACGAAGGCCTATCTTCGTCTTCGTAGTAGCTACGAGAAGGAGATAGAGGCCTTTCGGTGGGAGCTCTGCGAGGAGTTCGTGGATCCTCTTCACCGCGAGCAGTGCGTTGCGTAGGCGCTCTCGTAGGCGGTCTGGAAGGTCCTTGGGAACGAGCTTCGGGAAGAATTTCTGGAGCGGGATACTCTGCATCGTAATCAGAATAACGATCAACGCTGTGAGGACCTGTAAAGAAAAAATTAGAGCTGATAATTATTGGGAACAAGATACAATCACTCACGTTCTATAGGAGGAGGAACATGATGCATGTCTCCTTCTTCATCTACTGAACGAGGATGTTGTATCGGAGTAGGGCCAGTAGGCGCACGGCCAGCGGTAGGAGCACGTCCATGAGTGGTTGTTCGTGGTACACCGTGAGCAGTCTCTGTAGATGGGTACACCTCAGGAACATACTCTGTCGGAGGATGAGTAGGAACATAAGCTGTTGGAGGATGAGTAGGAGAATAAGCTGTTCCAGGGTGAGTTGGAGCATAAGCTGTTCCAGGGTGAGTTGGAGCATGTGTCGGAGGATGAGTTGGAGCGTGGGTAGGAGGGTGAGTGGGGGCATGGGTGGGAGCATGTGACGGTCTATCATAATCAGAATAATAGACATCGGGTGACCGAGAGCGGGGTCTTCGGTCATCATCACGACGGCGGTCATCACGTCGGTGGTCATCGCGTCGGTGATCATCACGTCGTCTCCCACGCCTTCCTTCATGGTCTCTATCTTCGTCACTATAACTAAGACTTCGACTTCGACGACGAGATTGTGGGTATCGGGGTCGGCGTCGACGATGATCACCACGGCGATCGTCATAAGAGTCGTCGGAGTAGTAAGGACTCCTGGATCTCCTGCGTCGTCTATGTCCGTGTCGGGGAGGTGACCTTGAATATGACCTTGACCTTGATCCATGAGTATGATGAGTAGGTAGACGTGTTGGTGGCCGCGAGTAAGGATCACCAAGAATATGAGTGCCTGGAGGGGGTGCTGCGGTACCATAGTGACTAGGTACGGGCACAGGGACCATATGAGGAGGAGTATGACTTCCCGACCTTCTGGAATGTGTAGTGTGAGGAGCTGTCGGAGGGATGACGACAGGGTGGTGCGAGGGGCTGTGCGGTACTATGATTGGCGGGGAGTGCGTACGATAGGTGCCAGATGGTTGGGGAACGATAATGGTTTGGCCTGGTGCTTGTTGAGTTGGTAGGGGCATCTGAGGCGGATAGGCCATACCCGTCGCCGTCGGTGGGTATGGAACTCCTGGAACCGTCTGTGGATAAGGAGGCATCATGGTTGGCACGGCTCCGGATAGAGGGGGCTGCTGAATGATGACTGGAGGGGGTGTACGACTATGTGATCGAGAGTGGGAACGAGAACGGGAGGTCCTGACGATATATTCAGCCTGAGGGGGGAATTGAGTCTGAGGCTGGCCAGGTGGCACAATAATATGCTGAGTACCGGGAGCAGCTTGAGGTTGAGGTGACCGGCGGTGAGAGCGCGAGGAATGCGACCGTCCCTGCACAATAATTGGAGACCGACGTCGGCTGTGGCTGCGACTGTGACTACGGCTGCGACCACTACTTGAGCTGGATGAGCTTGAAGGACTTCGACCTCCTGACACAACAATAGTCTGAGGGGGTGGTGCACCCATACCCATCCCAGGGACGGGGAGGGGGGCACCTGGCATCATGCCAGGAATCATACCAGGTACCATACCAGGAGCCGGCGATGCAGCTCCAGGCACATTGACAATGATAGGCGGCTGTGCCTGTTGTTGTTGAGGTACATCAGGGTGTCGAGGTGTACCAGGATATGGACCACTCGGTACAACAGTTACAACAGGAGGACCTCCCTCTGAAACTTGAGGATGGTAAGCAGAAGGATGAGAATGATGAGAAGGAACCTGTGCAGCATCTGCCATATCATGTGGCGCTTGAGAATGAGGTACCGGAATGGGAGTTGCTGATACACTATGTGAATGGGTATGACTGGGGCGCCTTCGTCGTCGTGACGAGTCTCGGTCTGAAGAACGACTACGCCTGCTTGAACTAGGACTAGGGGTCCTGCTGCTGCTGCTGGTACTACTGGCTTCCATCTGAATGACGGTTTGTGGAGGGTGGTCTGGAGCAGGTGGAATGAATACGCCGGGGTCCTGTGCTCCATGCATTGGGCCAGGCATAACAGGACCTGCTCCAGGAGTTTGTGGATAATCCATCGGAATAACAGGTGCCATACCAGGCTGCTGTACCACGACAGGATATCCTGGATGTTGGGGAACAACAGGCGTGAAATGCGGCATCGGCGAGTGACCAGGTACTACTCCAGGTATAACAGGAGGTCCACCTGGGATGACAGGGGGTCCACCGGGTATAACAGGAGGCCCTCCATGTTGCGGTTGGAATCCATGTTGCGGTTGGAATCCGGGCTGCGGTTGGAATCCCGGCGGTGGCTGGAAACCAAAATGTTGAGGCTGAGGCATTTGCACCGGCGATTCCTCAGTGCCACTGCTACTAGAAACCTCATCTCCCTGTTCCCCTTCAGGCTGCGGCACATGTATTTGGGTGACTGTTCAAACAATCAGAATAATGCAACATGTTGGTTCAACAAAAAAGCATACCAGGTCTTTGCTGCTGAGCAAGGAGCAAGACATACTCTCTCAACGCTTGTATATTAGCAACAACCGTACCGAGCTCCCGCTGGCGGTCATGAACGTCTCTTTCCATCCAAGCGTTCAGTTGAGTCATGTAACGTATCAAGTCTCTTGTTTGTTCTACGTTGCTGAAAGCTGCTGCTTGGGTGTCCTAGAGAAATTCAAAGTATTAGTTTGAGTGCTGATCGGTTTTTTCAAAACCTTACTCTTGTGATATTGATCAAATCATTGATCTCTGGAATTTGAATAGTTGTCGAGGGAGGCTGTAATAACTGGTAAGTAAAGATATGTTAGAAAAAAAAATTTAATTACAGGTGGTGGAGGTGGAACCGCGGCTGTTTGACCAAGGACAGGTGGTGGAGGAACAGGAGCACCTGAAGGCGGAGCAACACCTGAAAACGGAGCAACACCTGCTGCACCGCCTGGTGCATCGGCGGGTCTCTGTCAAACACAATCAGTGAAGAACTCGTTGAGAAATGTAATATACATACAGATGGAAGATACCAAGTCCTGCTCTGTTGACCAAGAGGAGGTGCTGTTTCAGATCTTATTTCGTCGACTGGAGGGAACTGAGAAGAGAGGAAGTTGGTAAGTTTATCTACTATATGAGAGCTCAATGACTTACTCGAATAGGCTGCGGTGGTGGAAGATTTGTCCGTGGTCTTTGACGAGCTCCAGGCCTTACAGTAGAAGGCCTGGACGGGGTTGTCGGCTCCGGTACATCATGCAAGTCGTGTTCTGTTGGAGGTCCTCGTCCTGTTGCTGGTGCTGCACGGCGTCCTACTCGTGGTGGCATCATGAAGTCGGCCGGCATTGGCGCCGTCCTTGCTCTTCGAGGGAGAGTAAGCTGACTGCTCGGACTCGCGGAACGATCCCTTCGTCGCATTTCCGGGATATTCAACGGTGTGAACGGATCGGGACCACTAACGGTATGTGGCTCGAAATCAGGACGTTGGGAGAGAATATCGTTCAGCCTTTCTGCGAGAGAAGGACCCAAGTCCGTTGCGCGAGTCGGCACAGGCGCAGCTGGAGGGTGGGTGGTCCGGAAATCGTCAAAGAGTCGCATGAAATCTTCTGTATCCTCAGAGGTCTCTGAAGGAGGAGCTTCTGGTGCTACTGGTGGCGGAGGAGGCGATCGAGGAACTGCAGTAGGAGGCCTTGGCAAAGGACGATCCAACAGAATCTGCAGAAGCCCTTCAATACGACCCATTCGGTCCAGTAGATCAGCATTGTCCGGTAAGGGAGGGATAGGGGCAGGCTGATTTCGCAAGGCATCCAAAAGTTCGTTGTTGGCAAGTTGGCCATCGAGGATACCTCGTACTTGATTTCTGATATCCTGTAGAAGCGGGAATGGATTGGGAGCAGAAGGCCGCACGGTAGACAACGTCGTCGAAGTTGTTGGAGAACTAGGCGGCGGCGTGAGAGAAAGTGGTGGGGGAGTCGGAGTAACGTCGGTACTTCCTGAACTAGGGTATGGTACAGTTGTTCTCTCAGTAAATTCACTTGAAGTAACATCGCTTGATTCCGAAATCGTTGGGCTGGAACTCGGAGAACTTGGAGAGCCAGGAAGTGACGGGAGATCCAACTCAATTCGGCTCACAGTCATGTCAGTGAAGTCTTCGTCACTTTCATCGTCAAACTCTTCTTCTCCTTCTTCTCCCACTTCTTCGCCTCTTCGCCATCGACTGGTTCAGCTCTTCTTTGACCAGTCGTCGTCTTCTTTGTCTCGGAACAGGGACAATGGGAACCATAGGAGATGGAGGACCAGTGTACAGCAACCAATCATCACTATGATGCGATGACAAAAACGACATACTACTTGGCGAACTCGGAGTCTCCAAAGAGGGAGCTTTCCGTCTGAACGAGTCAACGATAACTTCCTCTGGTCCTGCTCGAGGTCTTTGAGGTTCCTGATACTCCCGAGCTTCTGCTCCAACACCTTCAGAGACGTGATCAGGTCGTGGTTGATGAAGGAAACTGGACAGATCCCGTAGCTCATTCTGCAGCTCTCGCATCCTGTCTCCCAGTTCTTGGTTCTCGGCACCTCGGTTTTGGTCGTAATGTCGAAGTTCCTCAACGAGACGGTTCAAGTCTTGCGAGAGGACTTGATCCATAGGCCTCTCAGACCTCGGGCTGATGGAGATAACAGACGGGACCGTCTGAAGGGTATCACGTTGAGACGGCTGATCTCCCCTAGGAGTCGAGACGCTGACACTGATACTCGGCGTCATTGGGCTACGACTGCGACTAGAAACACTTGGAGTAATCTGAATAAAAGTCCATGAGTAACATATCATAAGCATTAAAGTTAGAATGCAAAAAATAAACTCACCGTCCTAGACACAACCGACGCTCTAGGCGTACTCAGCAAACTCGGCTCAGTCGAAATCTGACTCATCCTCATAGCCAACTCTGACTCTTCTTCATCTCGCAGCATCTCCTCAATCACCGAGCTCGAGTCCAGCGTGGACGAGCTGATACTTGTTTGAGACGTCGACGACGACGTGCTCATCATCGAAGGCGTCCTGACCAAGTTTCCCAAGCTTTCCAACTCGATATCGCTTTCGGTCCAAATAAAAGACGACGGTGTCGGGATATCCGAAACACTCTCTGATGCTGGAGGTGGAGGAAGTGGAGAGATTGCAGGGAAAGTCGGCGGAGTCTCTGAGGATGAAACGGTCGGCGTCTCAGGAATGGTAGACATCCTGTTTATTGAAGAATAGGACTCGGTGTGCCGCAAGAAAGACGTCTCGAAAGAGATGTCCGGTCCCTCTTGCAATGCGATACTTCTGATACTGGGAGAGGGTTCCAATTGGCTAGAGTCATAAGACCCATTACTTTCTGTACCCCATCTTCTTGGAACTGGAGGTTCAAGTGTTGGTGGTATAGGTAGGGGACTGCTGGGCGTTGGACTAGGGGGTAAAGGTGTCCTGAGGATGGAAGGAGTCAAGCTGGATTCACTAGTGATGGTTCTAGAGATTCTCGTTGAAGGAGGAATGGTAGTTGATACTCTCGTTGAAGAAACCGTTGTAGTCGGCATTGGCGAAGAAGAACTGCTGCTGCTGGAACTCGGTGGAAGCGATCCCGACGCTGTCGACGTAGAGATATCAGATAGAGGCACAGACGTTGGCCCTGATGGCGGTTCCATTGTCGGTTCCATCGTCAAACTTGGCTCTGATGGGGACGAAGGTGGTAATGACGACGTCCTGGTCTGTGTCCACTGGATACTTGATGGTGTAGGAACGTCACTACTTTCATCACTAGAGCGAGGAAGGCTAGGCAGAGTCCGCGCCGACGAAGGTGTAGCAGAAAGAGGAAAGTCAGAAAGCTCTGAGAGTTCAGACACTTCGGAAGGAGGTGCCGATGGAGGGAGAGGAACATTTTCTGGCCGAACGGTTGAGACGCTGGAAGGTGTGGACACCGAAGGCGATATTGAACGCGGGATTGAACGCGGGATTGAACGCGGAGTCGAAAGTGGAGTCATCGTCATCGAAGGGACCGAAGTGGGGACCGATACAGCAGTCTGTACTTCAGCGTCTCGCTGCTCTGTAGCAGGTTCAGAAGGCAATGGAGGAGGGACGCTCTTGGGAGTGCTTTCTTCACTGGGAATGACAGGCATTATATCACTGGCACAAACTTCAGCAGTCTCGTACTCGGTTGACTTGTCCGTCTGCGGCTCGGAAGCTGTCCTATATACAGAACCTTCACTGGCAGTGTCATACAGCGAAGGAATGGTCGGCAAAGAGGATGCAACAGACGTCGGTGTACGAGCAGTGATATAATCTGAAGAGCCTTGCGAAGCAGTAACAAAGTTTTCTTCGCTATCACTCTTCTCTGAAGACGGGACTGTTGGAGGTGGAGTCGTCTCATCTGTCGTCGTTGTTGTGTACGTCCGAGTCCTACTCGCCAAGTCGGATGAGAGACAGACATCGTATCCTGTCTCACTGGAACGAGTACCGCTGAGAGGCCCAGTAGAAGGAGTGTAGCTACTGGAGTGGCTTCCTTCTTCCCTGGTAAGGCTCCCGGAGACACTGCCTTCATTTTCCTTGTCACTGCTCTCGTCAGAGGGAGAGTAACCGCTTCCGCTTCTGCCACTAGAAGAGAAGCTGTGTGAGCTGCCTCCTCTTCTTCTAACTTCCCTAGCTCGACTGAGTGAAGATCCTGATGGTGACGACGGCGTGTAGGAAGAAGAATAGGGGGATCTCGTTCCAGTGTATCCGGTATACGGCGACGATGCTGTATACGAAAGATTAGATGTGTACGGCGTATAAGGAGATCTGGAGAATTGGAATCAGTACAGAGATATCACATAGAGAAATATATAGTAGACATACCCAGTTCCAGTGTAAGTATCCGTCCTAAAAAATGGCAAAAAGACTAAATCAGAATACGTCAAAAACAAAGCATAAGAAAGATCTCACCTGGTGTACGGCGAATCCGTTACCGAATATGTTCCCGTGTACGTTCCAGTATAAGTTCCACTTGGCGTATATGGCCCAGTCCCACTATAAGTCCCAGAAGGCGAATCATGTGAATCGCCCAACATACTCGGACTTTCCGTTCCACGATATGACATCGTAGATGGGAGACCCAATGTGTCTGTTCCAGTCCTAGTGAAGGTTTCTGTCCCAGTCCTCGTACCCGTACCCGTCTCTGTTCCAGTCTCGGTCCAAGTACCACCAGTCCTCGTAACAGTCCTAGACGCAGTGTCGGTGTAGGATCCTGTATGAGACCCAGCACCATAACCGGTCTCACTTCCATACCCAGTTCCAGTCCCATATCCAGTCTCACTTCCATACCCAGTTCCAGTCCCATACCCAGTCTCTGTCCCAGTCCCAGTCCTCGTATACCCGCTATAACCAGTGGTCATCGAGACACCCGATCTCGTCGTATAGGTCTGTGATTGCGATTGCGTCTGCGTATACGTCGGCGTAAACGTATCAGTCCCGGTCCTCGTATCCGTATAGGTGTAACTCCTTGTCCTCGTCCCAGTCCCAGATCCATAATCATAGGAGGAGGCAGAAGTATAAGCCGAACTCCCAGGTGTAGCCGAACCCGCTGAGTAGTATTGTTCTTCTTCATCACTAGAGCCCAACTTCGATGACCTATTACTCTGGAGGTCCATACCCAAATCCGTCATACTCCCACTCTTCCTTAATACACTCGCTCTTCGTCGACTTCCAGCCCCAGGACCACCGATCGCTCTCGAATCCCCACGATAGATGTACTCGTCGCCAATGATATCCGTATCATCAGCCGTCCTCGCGTGATGAGAAGAAATAAAGGTCGGTGGTCTCAGCCTACCATTACTAGTACGAGAAGATGAATGGTCTGAGAGAGAGTAGTATCGTCCAGTACCACTACCACTGCCAGATGATGCTGAGCCAGCAGAGGAAACAGCTTTCCTTGGCTTGACGTCGTCGGATTCGTAGAAGTCTTCGATTTCGGGAACTTCGGCAATGGGAGGGACAAAGACGGTACTTCTGCTACCAGAGCGAGTACTTGACGTGGACGAGACACTGGAGTGTGAGTCCATAGAGAGAATGGTACGAATGGATCCGGTAGGGGACTGCGAACGCGTGAACGAGGGTGTAATAGACGGGGTACGCGTGAGAGATGGTGTCGGAGGACTGTTCACGGCTTCCCTGTAAACGAAATGAGTTGGATGAGTAAAAGAAATAATGAAAAGAGATAAGAATTACCATATTCTTCCAATCCACTGCTGCCTCTGAACGAGACTATCACAAGCCAATCTCTCCACGCCATCTCCATAAACCATCCAGAATGGAACCAAAGACTCTAAGAGCCCTTCTCCTCTCGAGTTGCACGTGTCCTAGCATCTTGTTCCCTGGCAGCAATGGCACCGACATCGTCTCTAGCCCGAGGATGGCCAAGACTCAGTGCACTTTCTACTGTTAGACAGTTGACAAGGTCCAACTGAACGACTGCACGTCCCATAGGTGCCCTTTCCGCAGACGAGGTCGGGGCAAGCCAAGAGATAAGGAGAGTATGATGATAGAGAAGTGCTTGACAACGTTGCCATTGGTAAGGAGGTTGACCGTGTACATTGAGATAATAGAGCGTTCCAAGATGAAGAGGCTAAAAAGAGACGATGAGGCGTCACTGTCGAACAGTGTGGGAAAAAGTCAAATATTACTTACAGTCTCTCCCGCATTTACGCCCAAAAATCTGCCAAGCTCGCTGGCTTCCGTGCCAACGCTTCCAGTGCTTGCTCTCTGACCAGCATTTTCGGCTTCAGGAAGGCTTCGGCCAGACATCCTTCCACTGGCTCTTCGGCGAAGCCCGAATAAACCTTCTGGATCTTCGGAAGGAGGAAGAGGGCGTTGGCGAGTTTCTGGTGTTGGAGATACACTTCCACTGGAGACGGAAGCAGGTTTGCTTTGACCGGGTTTGGTTGGACTTCGTTCCTTCCATAATGCGACGATGTTCCTGACACTAGCGAGAGGGCTTCGTGGTGATGATTGACCAGGACGACGAAGAGTTGAAGTATGGCGTTCAGGGCTGCGATCTCCGGTTCCAGTTGCCGTCTGCGTTGTCGTCTGCTGTGTCGTGGTGAACTGGGAAGGAGACAAGGTCGATTGCCCAAAGGAAGTGGAGCCGGTGTAGGTTGGCGTGTAGCTAGAGCCTGTAACGGTTGACGGCCTATCTGGAGGCGACAACAGAGAAAACCCCGAAGTGGGTGTTTGAGAATGAGTGTATGATGATGAAGTTTTAGTGGGGGAAGAAGAACGCGAATGAGATGTCGCCTCAAACATCCCAATGAGCTCGTTGGCGCGTCCAGGAGGAGGCAAGTCCTTGTCGTAGTCGGTAGAAGACCTAGCATGTCCTCCACGTCCTGGAGTAGTCGGTAAAAATGCAGAACGTGGCCGAGCTGGTACGGTAGTCGCCTGAGAAGTACCTGAGACTGGACGCGACGATGTTCCTTCAGTGCGTTCTGTGATGCGACTGAGACGTGCCCTTGGGTCATTTGCGGGCGGTGGGTATGAAGATTGAGTGTTGGTACCAGAAGTTGGTGAGGTAGGGCTGAATACGGATGGTAAGGAAACGAAGGAAGGAGAGCCGGTGTAAGAGCCTGGAGTAGCTGTATATGACCCAGAGGCCGAGCCTGTGTAAGAGCCTGGAGTAGCAGTATAGGATCCAGAGGCCGAGCCCGTGTAGCTACTCGAGTAAGTGCCGCTTCCTGTATATCCATATCCGGTAGAGACTGTTGGCTGTCGAGGATTTGAAGAGCTGGACGACCATGTTGAAAGAGCTTGCTCGGTGTCGTCGAGCTGGTCGTCCACGTTGGTTAACGTAGCCTCAATCTCGTCGATAGAGTCGGAATCTTCGTAGGAATCATCGGAGTAGGAATGTGTATAAGTATTTGTGTCTGTTCGAGCAGGAGATCTTGCAATTCTCCGCATTTGCTGTGTGCCTCCTTCAGAGGAGTCTTTCCTGTCTGGAAGTATGATGAGACGGAAGCAAAAGGTGAGAAATAGACTTGCGACGCACGTTGAGGTGTATTCGCGCTAGATGTAGAAAAAATGTTGCTGTCAGTATTCAGGCGGTAGTGGGCAGCATTGAGGGGCAACAGAGAATAAGCTTGACTCGTGTTTGCCAGTTTGGGAATCAACCACGCTTTAGGGCCGGCTAATTCGCGGTAAACGAAGATCACGTGTACGCGCGTCCCTGCTCAACAAACGTCTTCGGTACGTCTTCCAGCGCGTTTCCTTGGGCGAATATTTTACGAGATGGACTAGTAGGTCTTGAGCTATCGTTGAGTGACAAAAGCAGAATAATACAGTCATTCATTTTTAGCAGTATTTAGACGCGGTTTTTCAGTCTCTCAGGTAGTGTCAGTGAAACAAAAAGCCTTCATGACATCTTCGAGTATTTCAGAAGGAGAGTCGTTCTGAACTTCAGAATCTGAAGGTCCGCTGTAGCGCCTGCTATGTAGGGTACTCAGCACGTGGCCTTAGTCACCCTCCGACTCATGGTCGCGCCAGGCGCTCGCGCTGACTCCTTCACTACGTCGTGTGCCCTTAGTCTTCTCGCTCAATCCCAATCTAAACCCTCCTCTTCACACTAAGCATCCACTAGAAACATGGCTGACAACATGGACGTCGACCCACCCGTCGAAGTCAAGAAGGAAAAGACCGACAAAGATCTTAGCAAGCAACGTTTTGAAGTCAAAAAGGTGAGGTTTTTCTCGGTAGCTACGACTCCTGAGAGTGTTCTGACGATGTACCATATCTTTCTTACCATTTATCTCACCATCTTGTGAATACAACTTGGACTGTCATCTAACAACGGTCGACTTCATTCTCAACGACACTAGTGGAATGCTGTCGCTCTCTGGGCTTGGGGTAAGCAGCTGCTAGCATACATGTCCTATGAGCAAGATGGACTAACATACTCTCCACAGATATCGTCGTAGACAACTGCGCTATCTGTCGTAATCACATCATGGATCTCTGTACGCCTAACACTTTCTTCCTCTTATTATACACTAACCAAATCCTTTCTTTCTACAGGCATCGACTGTCAGGCCAACCAAGTCTCTGCCACCAGTGAGGAATGTAATGCAGCTTGGGGCATCTGTAACGTACGTTCTCTCCATCCTTATCTCCACGCTATCATACTCTCCCCTATACTAACATCTCTTCTTCCTCCAGCACGCCTTCCACTTCCACTGCATCTCTCGTTGGCTCAAGACACGTAACGTCTGTCCTTTGGACAATCGGGAGTGGGAATTGCAAAAGTGCGTTGCCCTGTCATATTTTACCACTATGACTCAATTCTGACTTTCTTCTCTTTCCCTTTCCTCCCTTCCTTCCCGTTACCACCCTTGCCCGCCATCCTTCTCTTCCCTTATCCTCACCTTACACCCCTTATCGACATACAGATACGGCCGATAGACGTTTGCCTCACATTTTGCATTCGCATTTCCTTTACCTTTGCCTTGACCCTCTTTGCTCTCACCCGAAGAAATCGTATTTCCCTGTATCCTGTACATTACAATTACACCTGCAAACCCTAAACGACGATATCGATGTCTTGGTTGCTTTATGAAGCGCCGGTTAGGCTGTTGTTTTGGACACTAGACAATCGTCCGTTTCTCGACCACAACAAGTGGCATCCTGCTCGTTAGTGTTGATGCATACGTAAATGCTCACATGGCAGACTGGGTCTTTCTAAGGCGCTCTGTTCGCTATGATAGATACCTCTGTAAGCCTTGTACAGCAGTGCCGCAAAAGACAAGATCTCTCCGTCTAGAATATTACCGAAGGTACAAACATCACTCTACATCCCAATCAAACCATTCCCTTCACAGAACACGTACACCGAAAGTCTTTAGGATCAGAACGAAAAAAGAAAGTTAGTACCTATGCAAAGAGCGAAAACTCACTCACATACTAATCATCGTCTTTAGCCTTCTCACTGACCCCCCACTGGCATATTCAGTCTAATCTCAAGAAAAAGCTTCCCAGCAGAAGAAACATTCGGCATACACTCGCGAATGCGTGTCTTCAACTCATCCACAATCTCTTCAAAGCGTTCCCGCTGCTGCTGTCGTACTAGCCCAAGCCCAAGCCCGACACTACCACCCTTTCACCACTTTCACCACCTTCACTACCGTAAATATCACCACCGCCACTATCAATCCCAGTACCTTCAACTCTTCCCTCTAGCATGGAGTACGGCGCTCGGCCGAAACCCACATTCAGATTAACAACCACCTCCACCCTCTTCAACTCTGAGAAACAAAAGCTTTCCCTAGATCTCATATCGGTACTTTGATCGTTATAGCGGACGAGATTGGTAAACCCGAAATATGCATCAAAATATTCCCACTCATTCCGTCTTCCCAGCGCGTCAAAGATTATTCTAGAATGCAGGACACGCAGAGGTGCAAATTGCGTTGTGGACGTGGGCGCGGATACGGGTCAGGTGAGGCGAGGGTGAGGGCGAGGGAATGGTAAGCTCGAGGTCTATCTCCAGCTTGAGTGTCTCGAGTTGCATTTGCGCACCGTTGCGAGTAGGAGAAATGGGAGTAGTGCGAGACGTATCCGGATACCGAATCCCATATACCACAAGTAGAGCAATCAACATCGGTGTAGCTTGAAGAACACCAGCGCTCATCCCCATCCCCATCCCCATCCCCATCCCCGGATCCGGAATAGTCAACTCCGAAGCCAATTGAAGCTTCAACTCCCGCAAATTCGTCAACAGACCCAAAGTCTCTGCAAACTTCCCAAACGCCGGACATTCAAAAAGACGTCGAGGAGCTGGGACACCTGATAAGGTGAGTGTGTGCACTTGTTGGCCGTGGAGACGGAAAAAACTCTTCGAACAAGGGAGTGATACCCGCTTGCTCCCCGAATTCTCGGGCAGCAGGAGGGTGAGAAAGCCAACCGAGCTTCAAGCTTCTCATTTCGGAGAAATCGAGGGCGTCGGAGAAGTTGACAAACTCCAAGAACGACTCATGGCCAGGTACCTCGATACCCGAAAGCACGAGACTCTCAAGTCGGAAAGGGGATGTGAAATAGAGCGTTCCTGATGGACTGGGGTGATCGTCGTGGTTAGGGGTAGCCAATATGGGTTCTGAGGATTGTTGTTGTTGTTTTGGAAGGATACGAACAGAACGAAGCAGAGGCAGTTCATAAAGCAACTCTCCCAAATCATCCCATGACATCCTTCCCTTCACCGTCAAATTCCGTACGGACTTCAATTTCGTTATAACCAAATCCTGCCCTGAGGTATGCCATTCTGTATCCTCCACGTCTATGTCCAGTGTATAGATATTACCACAACTCCTATGAGCTCCGTTGTTGCTGGAAGGTTGAGATAGTAAGACGAATATGAACGGTCCTTTAACCTCAGGGTAAGATTATTGACGTGTAAGCCGAGATGAGGAGCATTTTTAAAGAGGTCGTTCATTCGATGGCAAGATTCGCTGGATTGTAGAAGTAGAGAAACGAAGAGGTGTCGTTGGGCTGGGTAGCTCCAGCTGCGACAGACGAGGGAGCAATTTTTGAGGGTATCGGAAAGCCCAATGAAGTCTTGCATGATGAGGAGCAGTAGCTCTGTCGGCAGCTGCGAAATTGCGGTGACATTTTTGTCTTGCTCTACCGTGTCCATTGGCAGTATCTGGAAGCAACTTGGGTTTGGATAAGGATAATGGGGGGAAACATAGAGCTCACCTCGTGCGCTGGTGTTATGTTGGGGAACGAAGTAAAGGGGGTGGATAAAAGGAGGCTTTTTCAACTATCCAACTTATAGAGACTCGGGGCCAGGGGTGTCGTAGCCGTAACACCGAGACATTATCTGACATTGTATGTAGGGAACACGTTCTCGTGCGTTCAGGGTTGGTGAAGGACGCCGCTAGCCGATAAGCTCTCCTCTGTATTATTGCCCACTGTAATCATTCCAGTCTGGACCATCAAACGAATCGTCCTCTTTCAGAAATAACCCGTCAGAGAGGAATGCCGTAAGGGATGTTTGAAGCCGCGAGGGGAGACGAAACGAAAGTCCTTCCAGTAATAACCAAAACCAAAAACCATTGAGAGCATCGGGGCCTCGTGTGAGGATGTGAGCCGAGTTTAAAATTGCAGAGCCTAATGGTATGCACTGCAGCAGCACGTTGTAGACTTGAAGGCAATAATATCAATGGCATGGAAACTTCAGGGTAATCTGCAGACAAAGCTTTCATCGAGGAGGCCCAGGGTCTGTGACCTTGATGGCGAGACGACGTCGACAGTGCTGGTGGATTTTATGACAAAGTGCCAGCCGAAAAAGCCCCATTACCTAAGACGATAATACCCAATAAGCATGTGGTCGGCGAAAATCCGAGCCTAGACAGTGGATTCCGCTGAAACTCTCTCCGGGATGCGACATGACAGACAAGTCCCTCACATAAAATGGTAGAGATTTTTTTGGAGATTCAGCTTGCTGTGAAACCGCCATGTAGGAATATTGTGAAATTACTGTTCGAGCTTTCTCGAAATCGGCTTGGCCATATTACCTCCTGGTCTTTATCAGCGACTGAACTTTCAGAGGAAACACGACTCACCTGCGAGTGTAGGTCCTGGATGATGATGCATCTTGCGAGTCAGATGCTACTCTAGCTTACACGGAATCTTGTAAACGTTTTTCTTCTCTCCTCTGAGCGTTTAAATTACTTACTACCAGGGAATTTCATCCATGGATCACTCCAAATCACAACGGACAACATTGAATCATTTCTTTGTGTACTATAGAGTACTGTAGTTACCCAACCAAGTGTTCACTGATTTGAGATTTTGGCGCAAAAAAAAATCCAAAAGAATTCCGAAAAAAATCTGAAAACGTCGAATCCGGCTCCGCGATAAGTTTGAGAAACGAAGGCTTATCTTAGGATAAGCTAGCAGAGCGTTGTGACTCATCAGACAAAATTACCCTCTGTGATAAGCTGATTATAATCCCCATAACCCCCAAAATGCCTAAAACAATTATGGTATATTATAACTAGATTACTTCAATCTAGCTTTCTGGTAATGAGTTTAAAATGTAGATAATAGTGGTGGACTTTGGGAATTATGCCCAGGATTATAGCTGAATTATGGGGGTTATAAAGATTGAAATGATTGTATGTTCTAAAACTATTTTGAGTATTATAATGGTATTATAATCCTATTCTGAGAGTTATAACATAGGGCATCATGCCAGGTACTAAAACTATGCTAGTAGTTATAACCATATTGCAATGGTATTATGGGGTTTATAAGGGTTGGAATACTTAGTGCCAGGGTATCAGACCATGCTCATTGGAATACTGAGGCAATATACCAACCTAAAGGTCATTTACAATGATAGAATGCTCAAATTGAACTCGGAGCATTCAAGTGCTGACTATTTTTCACATCATAAATCAAGGGCAATGAATTCACGATAACCAAAATCAAATTTCAAGCAAGTAGACTATAGCATACAAGGGAACAATACAAAATTGTACATATTTCCAAATTCCAGCAGCACCTCATACACAATGACCAAACTGCACAACAAAAGCCCCTATCCACGCCTCCAGCTGTAACTGTCAAGGAAAAAAGTGTACATGATTGTGAGGTGCAGGTAACTGTGATGAAAAGGGCATACTGAGTATCACTACCTGACCCAGATACGTTGATGTCGGACTTTCATAATTTCATCAGCACGTTTGTCCTTGGAAGCTTATAGTATAAGCTTCCAAGGACAAATGTGAATGGAGTGCCACCCTGACATGTATATAAATGGAGGAGCGGTCAAAGTCAAGGTAAAGGGAGGAGATGAGAGGAGGAGAAGGAATGAAGGGGTCAAACAAAAACCCCAGGCCTTATATACCCTCAAGACAGGAACGGCCGACATTTCGGAGGGTGCAGATTGAGCATGCCTCTTACCGAATAAGGGAAGATGATGTGATGTGGTGATGTCATTGTCGTCATCTGTCCATAATGGGGAAGTGCGCAGGGCATTACTCAATTTGGTATGTTGTGTGGCTCACCATTTGGCATCCAAATGATGTGTCATCAGTACACGTTGATACACTGTACAAAATTGCTGTATACATACTTAGATTTTGGTCCATAATATCAGTTTTTGATGTTCTTTTAAAGGAATAAGAGGACTAGGGTGAGTCCTGAACTGCTAGTTAATACCTAGTGGGACTAGAAAACAATGGTACAATAATATTAAGTGCTTATGGACAGAGAAACAACTCATTCTAAGTACTATGATAGATATGTATGAGTTGGAGTTATGATAGCAGACCCACCAAATAATAAAGATAGCCTACAAAGGCTTTTGAATCCTATTATAACTACTAGTACCGCTAGCGTGATCCAAAGGGACAGTGAGGTGTGAGATAGCCCCTATTTGCAGGTATAGGAACGCATAAGCAGCACAATCCTCGGCCAAAAGGTCGATCAGAGAAGACAGCGCTAAGATCGGACATGCAGACAAGCAAGCTAGGTCTAGATCTATGTATTGGTAAATCCCATAGTACTAAGACGGCTTCGAGGGAATCTTAAGTATCTGTAAAAGGTACATGTGGATAAAAGTAGGACAAAGTATATATGTACAGGATCCCAGAGAGTTCAGCTATCCATCGGTACAGAGGGGATAGTGAACGGATGTCTCTACACAGAGATATAAGGGACAGAAGCACTAAGTCACAGTACATCCGAACAATCGGAATACAACCAAATGGGTAACGGTATTTCTGGATAAGGATAAATCTGCCAGTAAGCATCTAGCTAGACATTGAAAGTGTTGAAGGATGAATAAGTATGTGAATGGGACTGCAGAAGAGCTGGACTTGTATGTAGGACTGAGTAGTAGACTGTTGGCAATGCATAGAGCGCATATAAAGCAAGATCAGAGAAAAGGGAAAGGAAAACTGAATGGAACAAAGAAACTACGAGAAAACCCTATGCCCCTAGTGTAAGGACACATACGAGGGACCTAGCGGTCATAAGTGGAGCGTTCTGAGTCATAGATGCAATGCTTGCTAACCAGGATGGTACATGAAAACACCAGATGGCTTACAAAGAGGACTGAAGAAAGTTCCTATGAATATTTAGATAATATTGGACAGTTTCTGTATACCCTAATAAGCAAGTCTTTACTTATGAGGAAATAGATAGAACTTGCTAACGGATTTTTCGATTTGTTTTGTATTTTCTCTATGTACCTTTTAGCAGACATCAAAAAGAAATAAGTAACTGTATAGTTGTAGCTGCGAGTAGTATAAAAGGACCAGATATTATGAGTAGCTACCCAAGCCACATACTGTAGAGTATCGGATCTTGCTAGCAATAGTAGAGGACGTGAAACATGGACTAAAGCTTCTAAACAAACTTAACTGCACTCTCTACAAGTATAAACATTGTGTTGGAGATAATAGAGTTTAAATTGAACATTTTGTGGTTATAACTGTGATCTTTGTGTTGACCTTTTGGTCTATTAAGTGTTTGATTTTTAAGGCAACTGTGGCCTACAAGTGTTTGATTTGGGACTTGTTGATCCCTTGGTGTTAAACTTGTGTTTATTGTGTCATGTGCTAAGTGCTAACTTCATTGAAAAACCCTGATCAAAAGTACTTATAGTACAAGTAAACTGGGAGTTTGAGTACTCTGACTACTCGGAACACTCGTCTCATTTACATTTGTATACGGTTTTGTGTTTGGGTGTAGTTCCTAGCACTTAATTACAAAAACCACCTATTACCGATCTACGTCCTCTTGTTCTTGCTAAGCATCAGATAGAGGATTGGGAAACACCTTGGTCCCTGCATAACAAGGCGAAGTCTAAATCGACTTTTTCACCAGATATACTTATGTTAGCCAATAAAGCTATTCTTGGTGCAACAGTTGATGACACAAAAGAGACTTATGCTGCGGGCTTGACTCATTTCACGCAGTTCTGTGACAAACATGGCATAGATGAGGAGCTGCGTATGCTGACAGACAAGACTTTGGTTGCAGCTTTTATTGGAGAGCATCTGGGTCAGGTTTCAGGCTCAACAGCCTCTAACTGGTTATTGGGTTTGAAGGCTTGGCACGATACCAAGGGTGCACCATGGTGCGGTGAAGAACAATGGATCCAGATGGCTCGGAAGACTGCACATAAGGAAGGCGTTCCCAGGAAATGCACTCCACATTACCCCATCACCATCAAGCATCTTATTGTGCTGCGGAGAGCTCTCGACTTCAGTATCCCTTTCCATGTCACAGTCTGGGCAGTCACTGTTATCACTTTTTGGGCTTGCCAGCATCTCAGTGAAACAACTGTCCCCTCTGAAACAAAGTTCAATCCCAAATTCCATGTTACCTTTGGTGTCAAGTTTCATTTTTTCCTCCAGGAGAATGGATCTAAAGCTGTCTCTTTCCATATACCATGGACGAAGATGACTCACAGGAATGGGGCAGATGTCACTATCCCTGGTCTTCTCTCTGACCCTGAAGGTATCTGTGGTCTCGCTGCCTTTACGAGCCATTTGCAGGTCAATAAAGATGTCCCAGATTCTTTCTCACTATTCGGATACATCGGTGATGATGGGAAACCACATCATATGGTAAAGGAAAAATTCCTTGCTTTATGTTTTGACATATGGACGCAGGCGGAGATTTGCAATGTCCTGGGTCATAGTTTTAGGATCGGAGGTGCTGTTTACCTCCTCTCTTTGGGTATCGCACCAGAGTATGTGGCTGTGTTAGATGGTTGGACGTCCCTCACTTTCCTTCTTTATTGGCGCCGCCTGATTGAAATTATTCCGGTGGCTATACATAAGGCCATGGACCTTGATAATGTGAAGAAGGCAATTGAAGAATTTCGCAAGCAGAACTGTATTACTAATGCACTTATAGAGGCAGCTGCCTCAGGCCTTTCTTGTAAGTAATCCTAATGATTTTTTACCTGACTCCTCTTAATCATACTTAATTGTGCAATCAAATGAATTTTTGATGTTCTTTATTAACTCTTTAAGCCTCGCTTCACTCTGTTTGGGGGTTCCAGTCACCTCGTCATCTCAGCACCTGTCTGTTGGGGCTTTGCTCGGTTTGGGTGTTCCAGGTGTTGAGACTCTTTCACCTTCTGGACCTTAGAAGCTCAGGTCTCGGCCTCGAGAAGTTTTGGCTTTTGATAGCTGCGGGTTTACTTCAAGTTTACTTTCCCAATCGGGACGCATTTTTTTGGTCGCGTTGCCTTTGGAAATCACGTGCCCCGCCAGCTGTGCCAGTCGCCTCTCGGACCGAGCCCTCAGACAAAACTCAACGACCAGCTTTAAGCACAGTCGTTGTTTTACCCTTTCTCTTATATACTCAGTTATATCTGAGTATTATTCTCCTTAAGTCCAAGACTTTCACATAGTGGACAGCTAGCTTATCTCAGATTTTTTCAGCCGTGATGTGTGACTGAACACTTGGTCGGGTAACTACAGTATATCATAAACTGCGGAAAGGACAGGAAAGGAAATCAAACTACGACCGCATCGATGAAGGACAAAATGAGGAAAGAAGGAAGAGTTAAGCCATCCACTACTTGTCTCCGGCGCAGTGCCCGCTTCTTCATTCATCTCAACACAGCACCTTCTTTGATACCCTCCGGCTCGTCACGTTCCTTGCCAGGCTTCTTCGCTACCTTCCTACTCGTCTTCTTCACTACTCTTTTTCCTTCTCCAAGGCATCGATAATAGCAGTGTATCATCTTCGGCAGCAAGCTCCAGGCCCAGCAAGACGTAGCTCCCAAAATAACCAACAATCAATCCCACAGTGTTGTAATCTCCTGAATCAAAATGTTGTTGCGGTCTCAGCTCTATTGTCTGCGAGTAAAAATTAGCTCTGCGTTCGACGGGGACCTCTATGAGACTTTTCTTGTTTCTGGTGATGGTCATACGGCCACTGCGAGAACCCGTAGAGTTGTGAATGATCTTCAGTATCACATTGCCTTTTGCCGGAGCCTGGAAGTTGAGAGTGATTAGCGCCGTTGTAGTGGCCGTTGCAACGGTCATTTCATCGAAATTGCCCGATGCAGTAAAATTCCAAAGGGAGATACTAGGTGAGGTCTCTTCCACTGGGGCTTCCTTCCATTGATCCCAGTGTGAACCCACATACAATTGGATGCTATGACCCCTTCCAAGTTCAATGTTGCGCAGGATAATGGCCACATCCTTGGTAATTTCAGTCACTGAGGGGAAATGAATGGATGTCAACCTTGGCATGTTGCTGACACCAGCCACAAGCTTGACCAAGGCATCAGAGGAGAAGGCAGAGGACTTGATGTACCACTGAAGGAATATTAAGTCTACCCGCCTCCCAGTTTTTGTAAAGTCCACCTGCAAAATTGTATTTTTGAACGGATTCTCATTGATAGCCTTGAGAACTCCATCAACGCCCACATCCAAAATAACTTCGTCTGAGATTGCCACCCTGCTTTTAGTAAGACTGAGTTCAAGCAGGTCTACCATCCTACATCCAAACGGTGTTTCGCTCCTTAGATCCACGCTGGTGCGACGTTGGAGTAAGTGCTGTCGGAGATTTATGATGATAGACTTTATTTTATACTGAAGTCTATCAAGATAGTGACCAAATGGCTCAGAAATTTTGAAGTCTGGGTCTGGACCCTCCTCACTGGCCATGCTCTTTTTAAAGCGATCCCAGTCATCCCGAAGTCTGCTCGCATCTCGATGCTCCAACTTTTCCTTCCTTTCTTCCATACAACGGACTTGGTCATTCAGCCGGTTCCGTGAGTTGGTTTTCCAATTATAGATTGCCTGTGTCTTCAGACGGTCACCGTCAAGTTTTTCTTCGGTCATCTGCTGATGACAATACCACAAAATGCACTCCCAGCGATGAACTTCCTCCAAAAGTCCGTTCTCCATGTCCCCACAGTAAAATTTCAATGCCGAATTCACATCGTTTTCCCTCCACTCTAGCGATGTCAATCTCGATCTGAGCCAAGTGTCGCACTTTACAATCTCATCATCAATGTCGTGGTACAATTCGGGAACTTTCTTCTCAATTTTCCTCCATTTTGATGAGAAACGGAGGTAAGATAAGCCGTCATGCCATCCTCCATCTTCCAAGCTTCCTTCAGCCACTGCGATGACGCGCTTCCTATCCTTATATTGTAAACGCTGACTTCTTGTATCACGCATCATCAAGGTCCATTTTGTGAAGAGTGTTTCGTAACCTTGTCGAAGGGGAATACAATGGGGAATTGCCATACCATACCTCGAAGTGAGAGGCCCCTCCCAGTGTGGAATATATTTGTCACCAAGTCGTAACATCAACTGGTCCACGATAGACCGGTAGTGTGATTTAATCTTTTCTTCTATCTCATCACCAAGCGTATGATGAATCCCTCGTTGCAGGGCGTCTATCTTTGCCTGCGGGACATCATGCTCGTCAACGTCAATGGATCGAGCATGGAAGGTAGGGGAGGGTGTGTCTGATGACAAGGGAGCGGAAGAGGAGTTGGAAGAGGGAGAGGAGGGGGATGCACGTGTATATATCCAACCAGTGCGTTCTGTCGAATCGATGACAGTGATATAGAGTAATGGTCTCTTGTCACTTTCACTTTCGCAGGTGAGAGTGTAGTATAGGGTATACCGAGGATCATTGAAGTCTTCCACCTGACCGACGTATGACGTGACCTCAGGCAGAAACTTATCTGCCCGAACCATCGGCAGTGTGCCCTCTTCCTCTAGCTCAAATCCATATTTATTGCAGGTAGGCAAGAGAGGATCATCATTGAGTTTGATGGAGAGGGAAAATGGAGGTGCATCGTCATATCCCGGATTTACACCCCACAGCACTATACGGATAATCGATAGACCGGCTTCCAAAAGAAGCCAGCTTATGGTGGCTAGAGGTTTCGAGGCATTCTGGACGACAGTGAAGCAGCCGATATAGCCTGCAACTGAACCAAGCACACCAATCAACAAAAGGATTTGAAAAATCGGGAGGAAGCGGTAAAGTTGTCCATCCGCACGAACCAGAAGTTCGGATTCTTTTCTGGCGCGTTTCCGAAGCTGTTCCTCAACTATGATGCGTAATCGCACCTCGATGATCAATGGGGTCATGGTAGCACAGAGAAAGCCACCAAGTGCCCGGGTGATAGGAAAGGCCCAACGAGTAACGAATGGAAGTTTGTTACTATTTGTGCCGTGATTGAGATAGATATATGGGACGATGCTAAAGAAGCCCGAAACAGCCGTAACGGCTATCATGACAAGATTCCATTCGGTGCAGCGGGTCTCGACGGTAATACTGCTGTTCTTGTGAACGTGGAGGTCATTGAGGAGTGAATCAAGACGGGAAGCGGCAAGATATCGAGGGGAGGGCATGTTATCACCATGTTTCTGACGTTTACGGTGCTCCAACAGCGCTCCCCATACCAGTACCTCCGACTTCGCCTCCGACTTCTCAGCAGCCTCGTCCTTGTCCCGTGACACTTTCTTGTCAAGCAGGATCAACGGTAGGTTATCCCCCACTCCCCAGAACCCGGCATCAGCCAATTTCTCTGCGCCATGGAAATTCCAAGAAGGGATGTAGATGCTCGCAACCAGAGCTTTGAACGCAGCCCTAGCTAATCCGAGACTGCCGAAAATGGATAGAGGAGTAGCGGCAACGTAGAAGTAGCCTCTGGTCAAGCCAGAACTGATGTGCTCCTCGCACTGCTCGGTTCCTAGCAGGGGAAGCAAGGCGGAGATATCCTGGATGCCACCGGTGACGGTAGTTCCGAAATTTCCAGTGCTATCATTGCTATTACATGTACACACGTCGGACATGTCTGTACCAATAGTCAAATTACAGAAAGGTTTGAAAAATGGGATTTGCTCACTCATTTCTTTTCGTAGTTATCTGCTCAACTGAGGTTGGTAATCAGGTTAGGGGAAAACACCAAGGAATAGTAGACGCACATTTTCTTTAGACAGGGGGTTCTGAGGTCCTGCAGACTGCATGTCGAATCCCTGCGGACCTTTTATGTATGAGAGACGCGCTACTAATGATAGTTATGAGGATGATCGATAACGAGTGCTGTTTACATAGCACGAACTACAGACGACATAGAGCGTCTAAATGTACATCATCCGACGAAACGGTGTAGGCTGATCTCAATCGCATTCCACCACGGGACGAATTCGACATAGACTGTATGATACTTCTCAGTGGGAAGCTTGGGCCAAGTGACCATGATTGGATACACCTTGGTTCCGTCGAGAGGGGTTCCCTGGACAGGAACAGATACTATACGGTTCTCAAGAAGATCTCAGCGGTGATTCCTCATAGCCTTGGAATGAGAACTAAGAAACACTCACCTTTGCTTGATGATTCCGAATCCCGCTGGCTACAAGAGCTAATGACAAGGATACAATCAACAGTGCTATCCAAGGGGAATCAGGTTTATTCACGGTACCCGAGTGGCACGGGTCAAAAAGGCCAGCGTATCGTATTCGAGCGGGGTCAGAGAAGAAAGACAAACCCCAGATCACTCGTTATAATCACCGGTGTATTCGACAGGGACAGCTTTGTCCTTGTAATGGCATAGGATGATGAACTCCTCGGCGCTTCCCCTGGCATGATCCTTGCTTGAAGCCTCGCATGGGTAAAGTCTTATACGTCTGCAGCTGACTTGCAGCGCCAGTGATAAAGTCTGACCATCCCATTGCAGCTGAATTTGACATACTACAGCGAAGTCTCCCATGAGGTACTGAAACGAGGGCCGAATGAGCTACATACACGAGTTATAACGTATGATCTATTAACGGGAGAAGTTTGACTTGAGAAGTTGAGAAGATTTGCAACACAGTGCAAGGACAAACTTACCGCTAAATCGGAAGAGCGAGAAAGCGGAACAAGGCATCTCAAAGAGTTGTGGTCCACCAAGAGCGAAAACTTACATGACACAGTAGTGACGGTACCGTCCCAATCCGTCCCGAAACAACATCGCAGGATGTCTTATAGTTGAGGTCTGGGTGAGTTGGCAGCTTTCATGCTTTCCAGAACGAGTTTGACTCTGAGAACGCCGTAATCAAAGTGGGTGAAACAGACTAGGACTGTCCAAAACAGTAGCATACTTGACGGGCATGAGAGGGATTGTACAGTGAAGAGTCGAGTCCTAAATGTCATTTCAACGAAATGAGAGAAGACGAGTGCCTACAAGGCTCTAGTATTGGTGAGTGTAGCATCTGAAGATTGTATCATAAACACTAGAGCGCAGTACTGCTACATACCACAGACACAATCAAAAATTCCGGAAAGTGTCCAGGACAGCATGTCCATGCCACTATAACGAATCATTCTATCGCCAACCCGTGTCCACCGAGGCATTTCCAGCACCACAAAACCTGGGTGACGTATCCAGAACCGTGCCATTTCGCCTAGAAGCCGCCGGGCTTCGTATGTCTCGGTTGTGGGCCGTTGCTGAGGTGGAAGGTACAGATTGTTCAAGAGTGAGATTTGGGCCCCTCTGGGCATCGAAATCATATTCTTAAGCGTGGACAGCGTTGGGAAGGAAAGCGGGACCGTCCCAAATGGCCGCGTACTGACGAGGAGATATTGGTTAGGAAAGCTGCAGGTTAACGTGGATGGAGACGAAGAAAAAGAGCGATGACAGCATTACTTCAGGGTCAGTGAGAGCAGCATGTGAAGGAAGCATCATACGCACAGAAGAATACCTCCGTTACAAAGCCCACGATAGACCTCCGAAGGTAGACCAGAACCATACAGCTTTCACGAACCATCCCATCGCCAAGCGTTGTCCACTAGTGCATTGGTAGTACCCCAAACCCTCGGTGACGGATCTAGAAGCGTCCCATTTTGCTTAGAAACTGGTCCGTATCGTATGTCTTGGGTTTTAGAGGCTGGCCACTTCCGTACGTCCTAGAATGGGCTTGGAGACTGCCGGCATTAGAATGCTCCCTTGCGTCGTGTATGAGCATGGTAAACGGGCTAGGAGTATCTCTAATGGTTGAGTTGACGAGGAACGGAGATTGGGGCCGAAGACTTTCGTTTAACTGATGTCGTCAAAACGAGAAGGGAGGACGGATGCCGTCGCCTAAAATACCTCCAGCGTAAGCCAGTGTAGCTGTGGAAAGAGTAACGTACGCACCAGATAGGAATACCATCACCACCGCAAACCCTATGAAAAATCTGAACTAGGTACATCCGAGCGAGGATATCCATCCAGCCATAACGAACCAGCCCATCGCCAGACAGTCTTCTCCAACACATTCCTAGCACCATTGGACCTTGATAGCGTACACAGTATCATTCTGTTTAGCATAGAAGAGTCGCTCAGGTTTGTATGCCTTGGTGGAGAGGTGTTGGTGACGAGGCAGCGGCCACTCGTGTTAGACCAGGTTTTGGGGTGAATAGACGGCCGTTGGGAGGTTTTCATCTAAAATAAAGGACACTCAGAGCTCTTGAAACCAAGTTTGACGGTTCTCTGAAGGCTCAAAAAGACGCGTCGACGTCCTAGCGTGATGTCATGGTCACGCTTCACATTCACGCCGTCTTTGCTGACCCCGAGCACGATTATTTGTAGGCTGCTGGAACAGGGAGTAAGTAAGAAGCAGGAAGAGGAAAACAAAGGAACAAACGGAAGACTGAGGATTAACCTGGAGATACATAGTGAGAGAGGATTTGGAAACTGCAAGGAGATTGCTCACCCGAAAGACTTGAAAAGACATATGGATTGATGTGGGGAGGAAAAAAAGTCGAACGCAGCTGGTATAAGTATTGAGCGAGCCTGTGAGCCCTTGAGTCAGCCTAGGGGAGGAGGAGGAGGAGTATTATCCGGGCTAGGACCAAGTTCTGATACGCCGGCAACGTGATGAGTAGCATCATCGTTCCCGGGATCGGCCATTCCCAAATCGGACGAGCTCGCAGCTCTGAGACTGCTGTAGATCCTCATAGTTGTGGTGACCGCCAAAGTAGGCCAAAGTAGGCCACAGTAGAACGAAATTATAACTAGACATTATAACTATGAAATTTACGGAACCGACTCTATTTCGTCGTCGTATGGGCTGGAGGTGAGGCGCGCGCGCGACTGCGTGTAGGAGATGAAATCAAAGTAAAGGTTCCCTATTCCGCGAGTGCTCGTTTTGCTTGCGCCGTGTTGACCTTTTGGACTGTTGGCGAGTGACACTGGGTAGTTGCTCCAAAGGTGTATGGCCTGTCCGGTCTGGCTATGCTGAGCGCCCACTGGCCAATGAAAATTTTGTGGGAAAGCGTGACTATCACATAGTAACACGCGGAAAACAAGACCGAAAATTCAAATTGTCGAGCTCGTCTTATTTAACGTCGCCGACGACGACGGAGTGCATTTTCCAAGTCTTAGCTTTGCGAGGGCACTCTTTGGTACTGTGGGAAGCACCAGGAGAAATTTGGAACAGAACCAATCACCGGAAGAGCTGGATTAGCGCTTGACCTTTCGGATGATGTGAAATGGAAGGAAGGAAGATCCATCCATGGGCGACTAAGTATTGTCCTATCTTGATGGATCACATCGTTTCTAACTCTGTAATGACATGGAAGCTTCTCAAGTTCTCGAATCAACACCGTCGATGAGTTGTGCGCTGTAGTAAGTAACTCCTGAATGCTTGTGATGGGTTTGTGATTCATTCTTTACTCCGATCAGTACTTGATTGGACATATGTCAAGGCTGGCTGTAATTGTCAAAGTTCAAATTTATCACCTTCCTCGCCGCAAGTCAGCTGAAGATGGTATAAGACTCTGGTCGCATGCGAGTCCTGCAGCACTTTCGCCCATGTCAGACGCCAGAGTCAAGGACGGGGAAATCATCTTATGCCATTACAGGAGCAAATCTGTCTCCGTGAAGTACACGCCGGATTATAATGTGAGTTATCTCCGTACCTTGTCTTATTCCTTGAGCTGATGATCTCTTCCTGTGATAGGAATTTTTGAACCGAACTGGTAGAGGTGCCATTATACCCTATCCCGTTGGAAGTACTGTTAAACCTCCCTCGTTAGCCCTCGAAACCATCGGGATTTGGCTTGAAAAAGGAAAAGCAAGCAGGACGTCCTCCGAACAAAATACCGGGAAGGATGGCGAGAAAGGGGACCAAGTCGAGGTAGGCAATACCGCTTCACAATCGTCTCAAAAAGTATGTAATCTGGGAAACTCTTTCCGTTCTTTTCTCTGTGAAAGCAGAATCTTTCCAACAATCCAAGTGTTGCAACCAACACGCCCAAAAGCCAACCGCCACCGTTGAACAGTCAAAATGTAAGTGGTTTTGCCATAGATAGCTCTCTTATCGCACCGTTCCTTATCCTCTTCAAAGCCAACCCCTGCCGCAACTGTTCCTGCCGGGGCACCCAATTCCCAATCTTCAGGTCTTGTCGCAACCGACACACCCACAAACCAACCGCCGCCACCGTCGAACAGTCAAAGTGTAAGTGGTTTTGTTAGATAGCTCTCTTATCACACCGTTCCTTATCCTCTTCAAAGTCAACCCCTACCGCAACTGTTCCTGCTGGGGCGCCCAATTCCAAATCGTCAGGCCTTTCAGACACTTCGAAGCCAGATCAAACAGACAAAAATAGTTCTCCCCCCAAACATCTTCGCATATATATCCTCCTTAATGAAACCCCAGTATATCCAGACACGGAGACTTGGTCCAGTATTCCTATCAAGGAGCACAACACCGTCTATGTCGAGTTCTTCCCTTGGTGGAGTGCAATGTGGATTGTGTTGCGCCGTTTCTTTGGTCTTGGGGCACGATCTACTAGTAGACACCAGCTTCTGTAATTGACCACCAATCAAATAATTATGTCGACTTTGTGGAGTCGAGAACCTTGAATCAACCTTGAATTGATAGCGCTGGAAATTTCGGGAGTACCGTCACTAGTAGTATTACTACGTACTGAGCAGTGTGAGGAGCACGCCAGCCCTGGCTTCACCCGAGGCTATTTCTACGTCGCCGTCACTCCCTTATCCATTTTTGACAGTCTCGGATTAGCTAGAGCTGCTTTTAAAGCGATACTCACCAGCATTGTTATTCCAACTTGGAACTTCCATGGTGCGAAGACGTTGGCCGATGCCGGGTTTTGGGGTGTTGAAGATAACCTACCGTTGATCCTACTACTCGACCCTGAGGAAGTGCGCCGAGGTGAAGAGAGGGCTTCTGTTGAGAAGACCTTCAATATTTTGAAAAGCCCTGTTTGCGTTGCCACTCAAGCTTGAGGAAAGATTCCGATCTAATTGTAGGACTGTCGCTTTTACTGTATACCACATGTACTATATGCAGCGTACATGTCGCAGTCTGAGGCCCTCGTAACCATACACCGATTAGGGCCCAACCTACTTATTACTACCAGGCGTTGTCCACCAAAGATCTTCTCCAGCACATTCCTAGCACTCTTGAACCTCGGTAACGTACGCCGTATCGTCCTCTTTAGCATAGCATAGAAGTCGCTCAGGTTTGTATGTCTTGGTGGAGAGGGCGGCGTTTAGAAGAAAACTAGGGGCGTCAATTCTTCTTGTTCTCAACTCTCATGCCATGTACAACATCCTACTTACTTAGCTCTGCTCCTCTTCTCGTCTGCTGCAATCTTTTCACATGCATCTCTGTAGCTGACCAGGAAGCTGTCTGCCCGGCCAGCAAACAGTACAAAGCAAGTTGGGCAAGATCTCACGTATAAAAGACCATCAGTAGAATCGCGAAGTACCAAGATACAAGGCTTCACATTCACCCTGAAGGGAAGAAACAAGATACTCGTAGGGCAGACAGTGCCAATGTTGAGTATGGAACTGAGAGCTAGGAGCGATATCGACTAGGTGAGCGAATACAGATTACATTTCAATTTTCAATGACCTTTCATTTATTGTCAACCTCTATAGAATGATGAATGGACCTTGGGTGTAGAGCAACTTTTGTAGCCAAGCTCTCTTCTACGCGTCATACCCTTGGCATTGATGTCTCCATGTACATTCATTGATTTAGAGACAACAACTCTGGTTTCCCATTTTAATGGGTTCCTAGGTCGTAACTAGTCTGCCTGTCACCTGATGCAGGCTGCGAAGGTCATCGACATCCATAGTCCAGTGCTTTCCTGTTCATGAGCTACAGACAGCCCTCAGTATCGCAGGCAATACCTGTATTTCTACGGCTGGTTTAAACGAGCTTGCTGGCACATTCTTGGCCTGTGCGAAGTTAGGGGCGTGTTTAGCGCGTTTAGCTGCGCAGTGAAACGTCAACGAGTTGGTACTAACTGGCGGTGGACATTGTGAATTGGTAAATTTGAAGCTCTAGGTGTGCAAATTGATGTTGTAACGAGGTCGGTTCACGTTGAGAAGAACGGGCAGTTGGTAAAGACCAAGCCAGTGCGCGGTTTAGGGGTTACGAGTATTAATGAGATTTCCGGTATGATGATATATGCAGGAAGAGAAACAATGGATGGACAGAAGAAAGTATGTAGGCGTATGCATTATGATATGAGATACAATGTCCGTGAATCGTGACGAAAAGTGAAAGAAAGAAATTGAAAGAAAAGATAAGTCCAACTGCGAATAATCGGTCAGAATGTCCACAAGTGAAAAGCATTAAACAGAACGTACAAAAGCACAAACCATGCTCCATAGGCCACAGAATGATGTCGAGACTAGCTCTGCTATAGCAATTTGCAATTCCCAATCCTACTTGTTCGTCGTGGACATCGACATCTCCGGGGTTGGCTGTGGTTGACTGTCCATCTGACCTTGACCCTGGCCGTCTTCTTTTTGTTGATCCTTCGCCTTCGTTCTTTCCATATCCTTCTTGACTTGCTCGTCAAAGTTGTCTGCGTTGAACGATTCCGCGCAGCAGGATCCACAGCACCCAGTTCCTGATTTACCACCGCACCCTCTGGACCCGCCGACTAATCAAAATAGAGTCTGAGCACTCTCAATGAAGGACAAGACGATAGCAAACGTACTTGTATTGCAGTAAGACGCAAAAACGGAAAAGCATCCAACGCCTGTATAATTTCCGAAAGGAATTAGTTGGGATTTGCGGGAATTGATGCGCTGGTAAGAGAAAAACGTACAACAAAGCCCACAACATGCAGCACCAGCTTCTCCAGCAGCGTCACCCATTTTAGTTTGTGTTTGTGAAAGGAATGAAAGGAAAGGTCGAGGTTTGAGCAAAGTGGGAGTACAAGAGGATGAGGAAAGCAGTACAACTTTTATCGACTGGCTTTATGTACTAAATACTACTGTATGACTGGGCACAAATCGGGCATAAATCGCCTTGGACAACGTTTTTTACCACTGAAAGCTGTTAAGACTGTCCTGAAGAGGAAGCGTATCTCGGTTTCTCAATGAATACAAAAGGACAGAACTCCAATATATGTATTAGTACATTGTTGATACAACTAGTTCTTTGACAGCAAACCGGCCTCGGCATTAAAAACTCATTTGTTAGAAACCCCCTGCTCGGTAACTAAACTATAGTTATGACGGTGAAGGAAGAATACTGTGGAGAACCTCAGACACATGTCCATCACCCCTTTCTCCACAATCCCCAGAGGACACTAACTCCTTCACGCGTTTCAAACGGGCATCCTCTACCTCATCCTTTGACAATAACGACCAATTTGGTGAAGGCCTAGACCTGATGTGAGAGAAATCCTGAACAGAGAGATTTGACTCAAGTGAGCTCTCGCCGGCATCCGAGGTGGTGTCAAAGGAGGGAGGGTATGATGCGAATCGAATCCCACTACAGTGTTCTATTACGGGATTTGATCGAATATCGAGGTAGACGTCTACATTCTGAGACGTGTGCATTCGGAACTAGAAGCAATATCGGTCAGAAAAAAAGACCGTTTTCGGGGGGGGGGGGGAAAGCCGTCAAAGGGCACTTTGTGACAGAACGAAACAGCGCTCGTACCTGATGGCATCCCAGCAAGACTATACAATTCCTGATCGCATGCACCATGACACTCCCATTGATCTTGGGCAATAAAACTATGCAATTGTTGAGACTCCTGATCTGCACCGCCGAGATATCCAAAGCCGCTTCGAGAGGTGGTGTTATAAGATTGATGACACAGTTCTCTAGGTCTGTGAGGGCCAAATCTGAGCGAAGTCGTGTTGTAGAGGATTTCGAGGCGCTCGGTAACCCATTGATGGAGTGTAGAACGAGGAACTCTTTTGAGCGGGAAGACAACGTCAGATTGGGGGTTGAGCTCAACGCAGATTCATCTGAGGCATCCTGGGATAAAGTAGGCGCCGTTGGTGGGTTTGTAGTAGTTGGTACAGTCGTCGAAGCATCACTGGTAGTCGTCGAACCTTCTGCCTTTGGCTTTCTCTTAAAAGCAAACTTGGACTTGGGTGCAGAAGACTTGCGCAAGTCTTCAAGGCTCTTCTCCAGTCCTTTCAGTTGCTAGGATCACAAAATAGGCTGAGACGGAGATTTTGCCAGAGAAAGAACAACATACCGCCTCACAGCTCCCTTGATCAGACTTTGGTATCAGTCCAATCGCACCCCTCAAGCTCTTCGAAATCTTCTCGAAATCGATACTCAGATTATCCAGAATCTCCTTTGACACTGTTCCCGGTCCTTCAGAGGTAGTTTCCTTGGCAGCATTGAGACGGGTTTCCAAGTCTGACAGAGTAGTTTGAGAGATACGGATAAAGAACTGATGCGCAGGTCAGACCAGTTCTCGAGGTTTGGAATTGGGTCAAGAAGACGTCTGCGAAGCCCCATTTCTTTGAAGGGTCATCTCGCAGGAGTTTCGAGTCATTGTTCTGATCCATCGTGGTGGTGGTTTTGGTCAAGAGTTTTGGCGGGCGGCTAATTCACAGTGTCGCCGTGCACTTCGCACCAAACTCCCCAATTCTGCGATTAATGAAGCAGTCTTAGCTTGCTAGTGAACAAGCAGTCTAACTATTGGGTCTTTCTGCTTCAAGTACATTTTTTGTTCGACGCGGTAATAATATTATATATATTATCCTACCACGCCGCGCAGGAATGAATGTTAGGCAGGCGAAAGTTAGATAGAAAAGGTGAAATATCCTGATCAGTATAAGTCTGCCAGAAACCATATCAGAAACAAAAGGTTTGAGCCCAAAAGAAATCAATGGGCAAATGTACTCGAATACATTTTGTGTTCATTCGTGTCAAATTAGTCCGCATTCCCAAAGAATTGTAGTGACTGAAATTCGTTTGGATATATTAATATTCCGAGTATGGCATACGCAATGGTAATCTCGATAAATACAAGGACCAAAACTTTACTGGGATACGATGGGAATTTAATGGCTCAAACTGCATTGGGAATCTTATTGTTTACAGATAAGTATCCTAGATGGTTGGAAACTAGTCGTTTCCAGGTATCAAATATCCAGCGACGGCCCAGCTGACGCTAGTACAAAGCCCAGCCTCAAATTGGCGCCAGTGCTGAAGCCGGTGACTAGGTCTTTCTCTTTGCTTTTGGCTTCTGCTTACACTCAATCATGAGAAGGTATTTCATCGGCCAGTGATCCTCGTAATTGTCCAAAAAGACTTTCCACTCTTTCAGAATCTAACTCGCAGTCAGCTTGAGAGTAATGAAGAAACAGAAGATATACCTTCTGTCGGACAGGTTCGAGGTCTCTCTCTGACTGGGAATCGTAGGAAGCGGCTGGGAGATCCCGTGCAGCCTTAACAACACATGCCTGGATACGGTAAGTAAGAACAGACAGGCTAGACTCTGATGGTGTGCCTACCTCAAACTTTTGGGAGATTTCGAGTGGATGTGCAAAGCTCTTCAGCAGCTGGTGTCTGCCGAAAGATGCGGCTCTTGGAGGGCAGGCGTGTGTGATTTTTTCGGACACCATCAGAGCTTGGATTGGAAATTGTGGGTGTGTTGGATGGTATAGCAGTGATTGGTGCAGGCTCTGCCTGGGCTGGGACTGGCATTGGAAACGGGTTTCCGAGGCCGGAGCTGGATGGAGGGCACTGCTCTGAGTTAGTGATGAGAAAATGAACTCGGCTGCGGCGACGACGGTATGGATGATGACGGTCGGCTTGTGGGATCGTGTCGCAGGGGTCTTCTTCGGCAAGTGTGAGTCGCCTCGGTGAAGGGAAGACATCGGTGTCAGAAAGTAGAAGAATAGCTGCGGGAGGGCGTGGACGCGGGGAGGCACGAGAACGGACTCTGACAGTGGGAGGCATTGAAGTTGAGTCGATGTGAGTCCTGAGGTATATAGCGGGGACTCTATTGTTTTGTGAGTCCAAAGCGACGTCCAAGCTACTATTGTCATTTCTCGTCCTGGATGCTATTCAGTTACCAAATAAGGAAATCCGAAGACAAAAAGCAAGAACCGAAAAGCGATGATGCCAGCGAAAGCTGACGCTTCGACCTTATTGTGAGTTAAAGATAATAAGGTCTGAGGCCTGAAGTATAAATGTCTCTCAAATCAGTGTATAGGGACAAATCACTATGATGCTGACTTACCAACTCGATCACACTCTCAAAGGACATACTGGAACCATCCAGTGTATGGCAGTCACAGAGGACGGGAGATACCTTGCTAGCGGTGGTAAGTGCTCCAAATCTCAATAGTTAGCAGAAATCTTGACATGGACCTATACACAGCTAACGACGGCACAGTCATATGGGACCTGCAGACGATGTCCATCGTTAAGCAGATTTCGAGTAACGAAGTCCGCGATGCCACGACGGCCGTTCTGTGGATCAAGAGGCAAGACACGTTAGAGGAAGGACTGATATATGGGACCGGGAGCGGGTACCTAGTCTTCTGGATTCGTAATAATCAGGCAAGGAGCTTCTCTTTGTAAGGACGAGTCTACTCACCGAAGAACTATAGAGCTATGAAGAGGTTGCGTGCATCGAAATGGCTCAGCCGAGCGAAGTAACCTCGTTGGCTTACGACTCCTCAACCACCAGACTAGTAGCAACGAATAGGGAAGGTGTCGTTGCGCTGTTTGTTGTTGATCCTACGACAATGAAGGTCTCCGAAGACAAGTGGGCAATACAGGTCAATAACAGTATTCCGAAGTCTGTGTTGTTTGATAACCGGAGAGATGTGGTTGTCTTTGGGATGCATGATGCTATGTGAGTGTATTTTGAGGACGCCGGACTCCAAACTGATCGACTTCAGCTACAAGTTGGACGGTGCAAATGGCTTGAGCAGCGACCAGTCGCTGGTGCACGGGACGCGAATGTGAGTTATGTGTCAGTCATTCAAGATTATTTCTTTACTTACTTGCCGGGACAGAGGATACGGAACTTGCGATTCCACCAAGACAGTCTATTGCATCGACGATATAACAAGCGGGTGCACCCTATATCGCATGACTGATGGATCCAAAATTCAGGACTTCAAAGTACCAAGGGAGAGGAAGGCCGGACGACCTAAGCAGGTCGCCTTTGGAGAGTCCTGCAAGGTGATCGTCAGCGGCAGTGACCACGGCAACGTCTACGTATTCGATAGACGGAGCGGAGAACTTCTCCAGACCCTGTCCACAGGGACGAAATCGAGGATACATGGACTTACGGTACGAGACATCATTCAGAATTCACCTGCAGCTTGGTTTTGACGGTCCTTGCCAGACATTTACTTTGAATGGAACAGAATACATTGCCGCTGGAGAGCTGGGAACCTCGGAGCTCGAGACCACCATCTTCATCTGCAAGAAAACCAGGGTAGGCAGGTTCGATTCCGGACGTATCCACGCAGCGCTTCGCGGTCTCGGCTGGATGGTGCAAGCTCTGATTCTGATAGCTGCTAGCATAGCAATTTATCAGAATTACGGTGGCTCCGTCACAGCCACAGGGTGGGGTCGAAGTTTGCGGGCAGAGGGTGGTCCTGGGGAAGCACAGACTGCGTTAGTGCGCGCCGTCTTAGAGACGACCGGATCACTATCAGCTGTGATGCCCACCTTGACCACTTCCTTGGCTACACACATGAAGGCACCTGAGACAAGGTTGTCGGGTGTAGCTATGCAGAGGGAGACATCACCAGCCAGTGCTTCAGCCTTTTGATGTAGTAGTAGTTCAATTTTATTGAATCGATGCAGATACGTATACATGAGTGCTAAGCTGAGAATTGCCAAAGAGGATGATTCGGTTCTCGAAGTCAGAGAGAAAGACACTGAGTCCTTCATGTTGCTGTTACAACGCCGAGTCATGGGTGCTTTTAGACAAGGGACCTGGTCAGCTGAGACATGATGAGAGGGCTCGAATTGCTTACAGAGATCTGAGCGACAACTTGGAGGTGGTTTTGGGCAGAGTGATTAGGAGAAGTAATACCTAGAGTAAATGAGTTGGCGAAAGGTAGCACCAGCAGCGCTGACCTTAGCATTCCTTCCTTTCATACTTAAGCTGGTAGACCAAGGTTTGGGTCCGATTTATTTGTGAATGGCTTTGGAAAAACGAACCTGCGACGCAGTCATCGAGTTTGACGCGTCGCAGGCAGAGAGAAGCAGGGTGTTAGTAGTGTAAAAGATGGATTCCGGAAACAAGATGATGATGATACTCACGAGGAAGGGGTGTACTGGTGAGAAGACTTGAGAACGGCTGAAGAGAACGGCTGCCTCGTTATGCACAAGCACTCAAAAGTGACTTGGGCAAAATTCACAGTTGACTCAAAAGTACAACTGCGTTGACCGAAGTAATTCAGGTCAAAGGGAGTAGGGCGGCCAGAGGAAAACTTGGAGAGCTGTCGAGGGAGCCTGTTGGCTGTCGAGGGAGCTGTGCGGGGCGGGGCGTAGCTGTCGAAGAAAAGAAGCCGTGGGGCTGGGGAAAGCTGGGCTGCTTTGTCAGCGGCTGTACAGCTCTCAAGCCACGGGTCGGGTTGGGGTTCCTGCCTCTGTACGCTTCCTCGACAGCTCCCAACAAGCTTCCTCGACAGCGCCCGCCCCAGACGGCTCCCTCGACAGCCTCAAGCAGGCTTCCTCGACAGCTTTTGGACCCCTACCTTCAAGGTCTCTAAGGAAATCAGGCTTTGAATAACTTCAAGCCTACGAGATTGGCGTTTGCGCCGCTCGTAACTGTCCGTCGCCAGCTGAGTCTGCTCACTGGCTATTCTTTCCTTCCCGACTGCTTGGGTGCAATAAAGGTTTGTTTTTCTTATAAGGTACGTATCCTCTCCCTCTTTCTGCATGGTTAATACGCTGAGAGATTGTCCCAACCTCCAGTGCTCTCGTCCGAAACGACGTTAAACTATTGCATTGTGCTATGATACACTACAAGTCCTATTGCACTGGCTCTGAATATCCTCGAGCCCACGAGACTGGCGTTTGCGCCGCTCATACCTGTTTGCCAGTCGAGTTTGCTCCACTGGCTACGTCTACCGTCCAGGCAGCTCGGGTCTGCTCTTCCCGTCATTCCATCTACCACTAAACCATATGCCATGGTGTGTCCGAAAAGACGTTAAACTATGCATATGGATATTGCTGAGGCGACTCTTAATCGGCTTCAATTGGGAAAGGTGACGCACTTCGGTGTGGCGGGTTACCCCTCAAAGGTTTCCCTGGTGCGATGCGC